>LDEV01002895.1:0-12420 GCA_001014755.1 Blastomyces silverae
CGGCAGCAGCAGCAGCAGCAGCGCCATTGCCTCCGGAGACTAGGTCATCCTGGGGAGGGGAGGGATTTTCGTCAGCGACGGCGGTGATATCAGCCATGGCGGCGGAGGGACAGGAGTTGGGCGATGGCGATGATAAGAGGTCGAGCTTGGAAGATGTATCGGTTGTATAGGGTTAGAGGATGGCCGAAAGAGGAATGATGTTTGCGAAGATCGAAGGGCAGGCCGAATCGAGTAACGCGTTGGAGACAGATGCCAGATGGAGAAGGAACGGAACAGGTTTGGTTTGGGGGGTAAGGGCGAGGCGAAGAGGGAAATGGCGAAGGGGATGACTAAGGGATGACTAATGTCCTGCTGACTCATGGCTGATTAATCTATCGTGGCGCTTCTATCTTATCTTATCATTGCTCTCCAACTTCCACACTCCACAGTATGTATGTACATACATACCAACAACCGACACAAAGAACGCAGACAGACATACAGAGTACAGATTATTACAGATCACAGATCTCATTTTACGGAAATAGGTCATGTGCAGCCTATAATTATATGCTTTGCTGGTAAACTGTGCCCCTGCCCAACGACTACCCCGTACATCTCCTATTCTTATCCTACCGGGATAGATGTCCCTCTCCAGATATTAACTCCCGCCCCCAATCATTAAAATTGCTCCCATACTTGCCCCTACCTACCTACCTAGGTAGGTATGTAGTACCGTACCCTCACAAGGCTCAAACAGATATGAGGCAAACATTATCACCATGGCCCCCCACCCTCCCTTGCGCTATCTGCACCTGTCAAGTCAAATGCCACGATCCACCCTGTCTGGGTATACGGAGTACGGAAGGTTAAGGCTAAGCCCCCGAAGCTGTGCCGTTTGGCCCCCTTCACCAAGTGCTAGGTTGTTGACACAGCATTCCCAAATAGCAAAAATAACTGAGCTCACTTCTTTGATATATTTTGATGATGATAAACGCACTGTTAATATACACATGAACCAGCAGGTTAAATTAAGTGCTGTCAATATTCTCTCAGAGTGACAGTCAGACCGCCGGAGGCAGCTGTATTCAATCTATTTAATCTACATCATATGGCAGTACTGTATTTAACGGACCGTTGGAGGAGATCAGATGGCTAAAGAGGCTTGAGATGATTATCACAGCTGGCTTTTAAAATATCACAGTTCAATGCCACTTCATTTACAGGAATATACTCAGTAGGTCAACACTCAGAATCAGAGACAGTTGATTATCTCTCTGTCTGTTTTTATTTCACCCAAAAAGAGAGCTTAAAGCACTCAGGAACCTATATTTTATTAGTCATTTCATATCAGAAGTGAACCAAAGCTTATACAACAGAATCACAGTGAGAATGATCTGTATTTCAGCATCAATAACTCTTAGAGGTCACCTCAATAAGCACCTGATTGGGATGATTGCTGAGAAAGAGTCAAAGGCTGTAGTATAAATCAACTGGACACATCTGTGTGAACCACTATATGCTCAGTGAAGAATCAGCTGGGTCTTCAGTCTTCACAACAGGTAGAATCACAATGTAAATTCCGCTGTACTTCAAGCAATAATCAATCTCATTGGCAGAATCATGTTGGAGGATTCCTTTTGAGTCTGTCGATTGTTGGCCGCTGGCGAACGTTTCGAATCAGATTCCGGGGGGAAAGCCGGCTCCGGAAGCCGCTGCTCGTCAGCGTGTCCGGGGCCGTTTGTTGTTAAGCAATCGCAAGGGGGTGAAATATGGCGCTTGGCCTGATAAGAATTCAGCCTTCATTCAGCCTTGGAATGTAGCTTCTTCATCTCTCAGGGCGCAATCAACTTAGCAGTTAGTTGAAGGTACTCAATATAGTCCCGAAACTGTTTCCTGTATCTGCGATAAAGTTCCTATCGCAAGGTCATCTCGTTTGCAATGTCGTACATAACGGCCCACGATAGGGTTGGATAGACCAAGATAGGTATCATAGCACAGTAGGATCTTAAATGCACATGTACATGTACATGTACAGTACATTACATGTAGATGCGGGGTGTCTATATATGCAACGGGAATGTCGATATCCATATTTTGCTATAATATCCAGGATATTTGGAGTATAATAAATAAGTATATGGTTGGCAGCTAGAAGAAATGAGAAATCCCGAGATTTGATAATGAAAATCACCAGCTGGGTTGGATATTGGGCATCGTCGAGATTCCCCTTGGGTTGATGACAAGTAGAACTCTCCAGAATCTTTCCCTCAAGGAGGATATCCATTCTTTTGAGAAACATCATGAAGTAACTTAAGAAAAGAGGAATGCTGTAACGGACCCTGGCATACACATTTACATAACTAGCCTCATAGGGCTAGCTCCCATCAGTCCTATCCAGCCTGTCCAAAAGCTGTTGATGCCATGTCAAAGCCCAGAGCTGAGATATTTACTAACGGACAAATATTAATCTCATGAATTAAAATATCGCCTGCTTTGCAAGTCAATGGTGATTGATAAAAGATAAGCAAAGGCGACAACTCCGCCCACCACATCACCCACCCGCGATCTTTGGCTTCACCTCGATGCCTGGGTGTAGATTACATCTCCAGGCATCACGTCGCGACCCCATAGGAGGCCGTGGATATTTATGATATGACCACGTTGCAGAGATAAAACACAAAAAATAATGGGCGGTCGCAGGTCGCATACCAAATCGCGGAAAGGTTGCACCCAGTGTAAATCGCGGCGCATCAAAGTCAATAACCCTGAATATCCGTCTTTTTATCTTAACTCCAACCAAGGGGGGAAAAAATGAAGAAAAGAAACAACCGCTGACACCAAGTCTGTCTGCCCGTGGAGGGAGGTGGGCAATCTAGTGCGATGAACAACCTCCACAATGTTCCAATTGCGCCCGCAGAGGCATCACCTGTGACCTGGCGCATCGAACACTCTATTCAAGTTCGGCATCTTCCGCTACGATAGCATCATCGTCTCCGCAGCCATCAACGGCGACAACGCATTCCATCCTCTCTCCCTCTCCAAATGCATCTTTCATCGGGCCCTCTGCAAACGGCTCCACCATCCCAAGGAGCTCAGGCCTGGATGCAATCGACCTCGAACTCCTCCACCACTACACTACCTTCACTTACAAAACACTCCCATCAGGCGCGGCCCCCGACCAGCACGAGATATGGCAGATACAGGTAGTCCAGCTAGGATTCCAACATGAATTCCTCTTGCGTGGCATCCTCGCCGCTGCTGCCCTGCACCTCTCCTACCTACTCCCTCAGCGGCGGGAGTCGCTAGCTCTTCGAGCATCCACCCACCAAAGCATAGCCGTGCAGTCCTTCCATGAGGCGCTGAACCGCGTCGACCCATCAAACTGCGTGGCCATCTTCGCATTCTCCTGTATCCTCGTCGCACTCACTTTTGCCGCGCCCACGAACCCAGCTGTACCGCGCGAACAGGAGGGATACCAAGGCGCCCAAAAGGAGATTCTCGACTGGTTTCACATGGTCCGCGGCTGCAACTCGGTCCTGCAGACGCAGTGGGAGACTTTATCCCAGAGCTTCATGGCACCCTTGCTAAATAAGGCTATGACACAGCAAACTGCCCCGTCTCATAACGTGCACGACTCAGACCGCGTGACGGACCTGCTCCGCCTTTGTTCCAGTGAACGCCTCGCAGCGGATAGAGAGACGGCCAATGCGTACGCGCTCGCGATACACCAGCTGCTCAATTCCTACACGCAGGTATCCATCATGACCGAGCGCAAGCAGGATTTTGTCCCCGTCATCTTCGTGTGGCCGATAGCGATTCCGCAGACGTATCTGAAGCTGCTGGGCGAGCGCAAGCCGGAGGCTATGGTGATCCTGGCGCATTATTCGGCACTACTACAGCGGTTGGATGACCAATGGTTTATGAAAGGTTGGGCACGGTACTTGGTGAAGCAGATTGAAACGGCGCTCGGGGGGGAGTGGCAGCCGTGGTTGTGCTGGCCGAAGGAGGTGACAGGAGTACAGGCTGCTTCGCCCCAGTGAAATTTTTCTGGGGGGAAGTTTGAACCTGGTCACAGAATCTGTCGGGGGAGGAGAGGGACAGGCCGTGCCGAGCTTGGGTTGGAGAAACGAGACTGTTCCATCGTCGGACTGTCACATTGCGCTGCGTCGTCTCGAGTTGCCCTGGGTGAAGAATATCTCTCACGCATAAAGTGGGGGATAGGTTATATTATCCTCTTGTTCCTAGTTCTCGGTTCATTCCGAAGTATCATGTTGTTTTATGCATGCCCCTTCTATCTTACACTTGTATGAAGTATGAACACATGGCGGGGCCCACCCACCAGAGACATCCTATTTCCTTTTATATGCGATTGGCGGTGATGGGACATCATAGGATATGATTAGTTATATTATTACTTAGAGTGTAATTCTTACAATGCAGCTGATATTTTGACTCCAATCTCAAACATGCCCCTTTACGGACTTGGGTTGTTCGACCTACTCTCGAAAGTAAGAACACTCCAGCCCTGAGGAATCATTTTCCATCGTATTGATTATGATCGGCTTATTAATTACTTGTGAAGGATAATTATCTCCGTCCTATTTGATCTCTCGACTATGATCTCGTAGCTCCCATAAGAAAAGAAACCCAAGCAGTCGCCGGTCTTGGCAACCACCCGCCCTTTTTCAGCCTCCAGCCTCGACTTCAACCTCTCATCTTAACTCTCACGTAGTCCAATCTCAACACACCCAAATCCCCTCTCTTTACTAAATAAAGAATGCGTCTCCTAGCTAACCCTACCAAATCAGTGGGCATCTGCAATATTCTTGGCGGTCTGCTCGTACTATATTTAACTAACCACCAGCTAGCCGCCGACTTCAAGGGGGCCCACTCAATCAGCGCATTGCCAACCCTGAAACCTCAATGGTTGCGCTTCTGTATCAGCCAACGCCCGCGGTTCCACGACTATCAACCACTCATGCGACGTGCTTCATGGGCCTCACGGCATCACCTGCCCCGTCATGAGTAATTGTTCACCAGAAATGCCCATTGCGCGTGTCAGTGTGGTGGTCCGCTGTTATGCTACTCGCTGGCGCCTGGCGCAGTCGACTCCGTTCTGTTAGAGTGTCTATGTAGCGGAAAGCTACGCCTCTCAGGCCCTTTCTCTTATTCTTTCTCTCTCTCTCTCTCTCTCTTTATTTCTCCTCGTCGTGTCTCTTTCCCTCGCCAAATGGAAACTTGATGGTGGAGGCAGGAGATTCAGATGGAGTGCATACACGTTCATTTCCATTCATATCCATATTCCCACTATTTTCTATTTATTTCGCTGTACATCATCGTTCGCTAAATACCTTTTAATTACCTTTCGTCGTCGCCCGCAGTTGTTCTTACTACTTCAACAACTCTTAAGGGACATTGGCGCTGGCCGTCAATAGCCTATTTCGTTCACTTCTCAACTCTTGCGGATCTGGATCTTGCGTCTTCACGCCTTGGATAGTTAACGCCATTGCTTTCTGCTGTGTGAGGTTGGGGTGCATTGGAAAGGAGAGAGGGAAGGGAAGCGGGGAGTGCAGGCACTCTCAATTCTCGCGGAAAAGAGGGTTAGCCCTCCGTCACTTTGAAATATCTTACTTGTTAAGAGAATAGGAAAAGGAAAAAGAATTTGAAGAGTTTTGAGTTGAGATAAAGACCGAAAATCGAAGGATATGGTCGATAGGATCCTCGCCACTTTCCTTGCGGCAGACGGGCTTTTTGTCCTTGGCGGCGCCCTCATTCTCGCTGTTGCGCTCATCAGCAAATCGCAACTGGGTGCCGAAGCAACATTGGATAACGTCGCGCACATCTTGCTGTTGTCGCACTGCCCTATAACTCGTTCGTCTTGCCCCCTCCCTGGCTGAGCCAAATTTATACATCAATTTTCGTACACCTTTGCTTTAGCGAGTTGCTGACCTTTTTTTTAACGTTGTGTTTCTGTTCTAGCGGCGATCGTCAATGCTGGCTTCATATTTTTCACCTTCATCCTCTCATTACCCGCGATAATACTGGGAACGGACAGACTGTGGCTCAAAATCCATGGCTGGTTCGTCGTTACAAGCGGTATCTTCACCCTTTGTCTAGGGCTTAGCATTTGGTTTGAAACGCTGAAGACACGGTCGAAATTGGGGATAATGTGGGAGGAACAGCCTGCAGTGGTACAGAGTTTGCTACAACAAAGGGTGCGTTTTATATATATCCTCATGTCTCACGTTGAAAGGACGAAGAGGGTAAAGAGGCCGGAGGCTACAAGTATGGTATACTGACAAGGTGTGATATTCTCAGTTCGACTGCTGCGGCTATCTAAACAGTACTTCTCCGCCATTCCAAATCGATCAAGCATGCCCGAACCCCCTTATTGCTGCGCAGAAAGCAGGCTGCGTAGGGCCTTTCTCCGATTACGCAAATCACTTCTTGGACGTTATTTTTACGGCGGACTTTGGTGTTGTCGGTGAGTCGTTTCCCACCCCCTTTTTCTCCCCTCCTCGTTCAGTCTCTATAAATCGTAATAAATTATCAAAAACGAGAAAAAAGTGTGTTTTTAAGTCTAACCACTCATATCTCCACAGCAATTGATGCTATTCTCCTCCTCTGCATCGCGATTGTCCTCAAAGACCGCAAGGACCGCGAACGGTACCGCCAGATAGATTTAAAGAATGGGTTCGAAAGTATATAAGAAAACAGATTGAAATGTGTATTTACCGCCCGGAAGCTGGCATCAAGCATTACTCGTCCCAGTTTACGTTTTTATGAGTTGATAGAACATATAAAATTGAGAGTTTTGAGGCATACCCGCCAAAAAACGAACCTGGACTAAGTAAGGGGATGGATGTGTTGGCAAAGACTGGGTCCTTTGTCAACATCCAACGCGGTACATTCCAAAGGAGGATTATGTTTTGCCAGCGTCCAATCCCACCGGGAGAAGACTAAAATGTCAAAACGTACCTGCTTTTAAAACTCCTTCCGCTATTCCCCCTGGGAAAACGGCACAGCAGCCAAGCTCCTATTGTGCCAATGGTCAAATTCCACCGGCACACCTCGTCGGTGCCTGAACCCCAAACTATCTTCAAGCTGTGGCCGGGCCTTTTCCCGAATCTTGCTTGTATGGCTCGCTCATTGTATTTTTTTCCATTTCTTTCATGTTCATGTTTCATTTCATTCCTTTTTTTTCTTTTTCAGTTCTCCCCTGCCTTGTCCAGCTCTTGTGTCAAATTTGTCCCTCTTCTACTCATCCCCCTTCGCCTTCTTCATCTATCTCCAGTTTCAATGCTATTGCTTTGGGCATTTGATATACATTAGATTGTACAGTACATTTTTCTTATGTGTCATGCATTTCCTTTTTATTCAATCATTATCATTTTTCCCTTGTAGTTTCTTTTAAGTTATACCCCCTGTTCTCGAACGCAGCAAACACCAATCCTCTACAGATAATGTGCAGCTAATGTTACATGCCCACTTTATTCGCTTGCTTAGCTTATTTATATTGTAAAAGACCGTATGGGCGTGAATATACAGTACAACTTTGGGTTTTGATCCATGTTTTATGTAATCATGTTAGGAGGAGAGAAGAGAAAGTGTAGGAAAGAGTGGGCAGAATAACAATACTATCTATCTAGTTTACTCAAAAATTCTTCTCCGCCTTAGGGACGAGGTATGATTGTTGAGTGCAAAGGTAAAAATGCATTCTATAAAAAATAAAAAATAAAAATCAAGATAATATCCCGCACATACCTTGTACTCTCTAGAATTTTTTTGGTTCAAAAAAAGGGGCCAAGCGAACCCAACCCACCGGATAAGAAACGCCAGCTGAAGATGGACGGCAACTTCGATTGAGTTGTAAATACATGACATACATGTAAAGCATATCGAATTGAAATGGAAAAAATAAAAGGGGCCAAATCCTACCAAAACAGGATAAGAAAGAAAAAGAAAATAGGAAAAAAAAAAAAAAACTCCGTTTTGATGCCCATGAGTTCCCGTCTTTTCGCCGTATGTATGTGATATGTAAAGTGCATTTGTTGTGATAAAAGACAAGGAAAACAAGAAAAAGAAAGGACACGGAATGGAACGGAACGGAACAATGATAAGAAAATGCGTGGTTTTCGTTAGGTATGGACGGATAAAAGTCGAAAAAAAAAGATGGGAGAGAGTGAAGTGGACGTGATAGGATGGCGGACGTTAAGAAATAGACGATGGATATTTTCCCCGTCGGGAAGGAAAGGAACATTTCGTATCAATCATAGTATAATTTTACCTGTCTTCAAAAATGTCATTTTGCTTTTAGCTTGCCTTGTTTTCCTTCTGTTGGGTTTAGTTTCTTCTTACTCGTTGCTGTTGTGATAGTAGTGGTAGTTGTTGTGGTGCTCGCGGCATCAATGTCACCGCCACCGCCCGCCGAAGTGGGTGTTGAATCGTGAATATCCATGGCAGCCGCCATGTCAGGCGTAGTTCCGATTTTCAGTTTGCTAGGTGGGGTGGGCTTTTTGCCGGAATATTTCTTTGGGGTGTTTAACTTTTTCTTTTTGGTGAGGGATCCAGATGCTGCATCGTCGTCGCCATTGGGAAGGGCGCGTTTGAGCGTTGAAGGTTTCATTGGGGGTGGTGCTGGCGTATTAGTTCCGTTATCCATTGGAGTGAGGTTGCGTTTCGTCTGCCTACCTGATAGGCCCAGGCATCTATCGAGGTGTTGGGCGACTCTGGTGACGACGAAGTAGCGTGGGCAGTTGGGGCATTTCACGGTGGGGAAGGAGATTTTTTCGGCCACGACGTGTTTGAAGGAGTTTGATGGCGTTGACGGTGTTGATGGTGGACTAGACGCGGGTGTGTTTGAGCTGGTTTGCTGTTGTGGCTGTTGCTTTTTCTTTCTGTTGATCTTATCTGTGGCGAATGGATTGCCATGAACATCATGGCCAGGCATGATGATCGGGGGATGCTTTTTACAATATTCTTTATATGGATCTGGTGGTGGTCTAGAGCCAATGCCGGAGAGCGGGTAAAGAAGACGGGGCAGACGGCAGTTCGGACACAGGATTTCTTTGGTCATTTGAAACGGATTCCCTTTCAAATAAACTTTCCCACTGTCATAGGTTGCACCGTCTGTCTCTATCCGAACGGGATCGTTGTCTTTTTGCTTCGCACTTGACGGAGCAGTGGCACCAGGTTCGACCGATCCGCTCTCAGGTGCTACCAGCTCATTTGCTTGGAGGCGGCTTGCTTCTTCCTCGCCAAGTTTCTTTGCCAGGACGACAGCTGACCTCATGCGCGCAATTTTCTCTTCACGGTGGACTTTTGCAACAATGTCATGTATTATGTTGTAGAAAGTGTCGTCCAGAACACTCCGGATCTGCATGCCAGTTAGACCACGCAACCGTAAGCTCCGCGGGATAGAGACCGCCATCCCATACCCGCGAAATCATTACAAGGGTCGTTGGGCGCTTACCAATTTAGACATTGTTGCGGAGGGTATATCGTTGTTCGCATCCGCAGTCCCAGCCATGCTGGAAAGTTTTGTCCCCTGTTCTAGTACCCGAAATTAGTTTATATGGATCAATGAAGGACTACCAAATCCGTTTAGGCCTGCAAGAGATAGCCACCATTTCGGGAAATAGTGGTAAAAAAGTTCTCAGGTTAACGCCTTGCCACCTGCGCAAAAGCCCTCATCGCTAATCTTCGTAGGGTTTCCCGGGATTTTCAAGTGCATATAGAGGCCACGATGCGGTGACGGTGTGGCTTCAACTTGGGCAGAGTAGGGGCTGACCTGGTGCTTAAAATGGACCCAGCCGGTTCACCGCAGAACAACAACCGCAAGGTACAGCCCTTGACTGCGCCGATTCCTTTGTCCCAAATGTATATAGCTTATTCTCCATGCGTTTAATCCAACACGAATGCTAGCCGACAGGATGAAGACTGTATGCTTCTGTAATGAGACTCGCTGGGTGGTTCTTTTTCTGTGTCTGTCGGCTGCCAGCTCCAATTGCAACTTCTGGACCGGTGAGCGGCGTCTGTTTGTCTAGCGGTGACGAGGGCTATCCAAAATCAAAAGAGAAGGAGTAAAAGAGAGAAACCGTAGGCCTCTCACTAGGCGGTCATCTATAGAGAAATATGTAGAAAGCGGCGTGGATGTGTCCTGAGCCCTCTGCCTGCGACCTGCTGGTATAGAGTTAGCCGTTAACACAACGTCAGCTCGAGATTTTGGCACGAAGTCGTACGGGGGGCACAAAACTAACCTCCGATAAGCAGAACTGCCCAAAAAAATGCACGCTACTCCGTCCTCTGAACAGTATCAAGGTTAGCCAAGCTGTGAAGAAAGCGGGCTGTGAGCGGGCGTCGTTGTAGTGCTGCACGATGAACTGTCCAAATGAAGCTCATAGCTTTCTGCCGCTGTCTTTGTTGGAGAAATCCGGTAATATTACGGTATTTCACGGAACTTGGCGTAACTCGAAACAGGGGAAGGCCTTATCTTATCTAATCTCATCTCCGCAATCTTATTTAAGCCGCATCGCATCTCCAACGACGCCAATATCAACACCATCAGGCATTCATTTTTCGAAACTGGACAGGGTGGCCAGTTTACTTTTGTTATATATGGGCCGCCAGGTTTCCTTACAGTAGAGAAATGTCGCGACCATAGAACTTTTCCGCCGACTACGCATCAGAACTATGGCCTTCCCCTTTTTCGCGAGGAGCACGGCGGCCAAAGCCACCCTTCCTCCGCCTTTCTCCCCCTCTACACCAAACAACAGAATCAACAATAGCAGACCAAATGCCGATAAGTCGAGCTTCAGAAATAACGTTCCCTCCTTTCAAACTACTCCCTCAGCTCCTCCGCTATCTCTAGCTTCGACGCGCGTTGACAAGTCGCGTAACACCGACCCCGCTTTTGAGCCAAAGCCGTACCCCAGCTCTCTCGACACGGTTAATACTCCACACCCAAACGTCACTGTCGAGCCAGTCAGGACAGCGCATGTCCCGTCGTTAATGCGAATTACAGGCCTGCTACTTCCAGTTCGCTATCCAAATTCGTTTTACACGGCCACAATCACAGACCCCGTTGTCGCCTCAGTGTCACGGGTTGCCATTTACCACGACCACCCCGTCGCCGATGTAACAGCAACTACCTTCTCCACAACCGCCAAGGTACCCTCACTGTCCAGTTCAGATAAAGTTATTGGTGGGATACGATGTAGATTAGAACCTCTACCTACATCCCCTGATTCGTCTGCTTCACGCCCGCTGCGACAGGCGGCGAATCTATACATACAAACTCTACACCTACTATCACCCTATCGTGGCAGGGGCATAGCTGCGTCCCTACTAGACTCCTTGCTATATGACTCAGGTGCCCCCCCAGGAACGCCAATGCGGCCGGTATCCGGGATTGTTAGGCATTACAATATCCGGACAGTTACGGCGCATGTCCACGAGACTAACGAGGAAGCGTTGCTCTGGTACGTTGCACGGGGATTTACAGTCCAGGAACATGTGGTTGAAGGGTATTACAGACGTTTGAAACCCGGTGGCGCGAAGATAGTCAATCTCAAGCTGGAATGGGACGAAGATGATGAGTGCACCAAGCGTAAGCCACCTGATGACGACGTCGAAAGCAATGACAATGAAGGCGACGATGATTGGGAGAAGGTTGAGCTTGATGAAGACACTGCTGCTGCCACAGAGAAACTGGAGGACTATGACACCGTGGACATGCAAGAATGTGTTAGGAAACGAGTGAAAAACTCATGAATGGTTGGTGAATGACGTAGAATTATGCTTGGAGGTCCGGCGGAAAAGATGTTTGCTTTACGCACAGCCTAATGCTGTTTTCTGGTCCTCTGGGGAGAAACCTTGCATGGGGATTTACCGCACATTATTACTCGGGCACAAACTCAACTCAACTACCCTTAAGGAACCACGGAAGACTGCGTCTGCGTATTGGTATCGACCATCCTACCTTTCATCTCCTCTTTCCATCCGCCCAGAACCGCGTCCAATGCAGACGAACCAACCATGCATCTCCAAACGTGTAACCGACCGTCTCACAAACTCCATCCATTCTTGATGAGGGTAATTATGCGGAAACGTACCTCGCCATCCCCAACTATATACCTACAAATCGTCATAGTATCTCATCAAAGCTTCCCCCCCTGATCCATCTCCCAACCCACGGAAATTTTGCTGAGATATACGAGAACTGCGAACTGTATACAACTCGTCTGCGAGGTTGGGGATTCTCCATTTTCCTCAACATCATAACTTTTGTCCGCTATTTCTTTTACGGGCAAAGTGACATGCACGCGTCTGCCTCGGTTTACATAAGTTTTATGTGCACCTTCAAAAAAAATCCCGTTGAAGATCCAGCATAGAAATCAATATCCAACTCCGGGAACAAGCGTGTGTGAAGGGGGAGGG
>LDEV01002896.1:0-13420 GCA_001014755.1 Blastomyces silverae
CCGCCCATCGACGGACCGGTCCGTTAGCCAACCCCCCCTTCTCTGCTAAAGGGAAAATGTATACGGCGGTACCGCGCAGTTAAGCCATTTTGGTTTGTTTTGTGCAATCATGTGTCCCTCTCTCTTCCCCCCGAAGCGCTCACTGCTACAGATGCATATACATCCAGCGCATAAACCTCAAGTTGGGGGGATGGAATGATTAGAACGGCAAAGTTAGTAGAAAACGCAATTGCAGAAAGTAGGAATGGCTGGGCCACCCTGTCTAGGTTGAAAAAAAGAACCTCCATCTACTCCGTACTCCAGAACCTCTATCCCAAAACGGACAAGGGAGAAAAGAAAAGAAGCAAAGAAAATGATTTGCATCAACCCAATGTTTGAAAATATATAGTTATATATATAAATCTTGAAAAAAGAGCCAAAATATCAAAATATCCCGACCAGTAGAAGAGTGGATAGGGTCTGATTTCATCCCGCCCGCGGATGCAGTTTCATATAAGAACTGAAGCCATGTACCCCCTTCTCCAAGTTGTAGCTTTGTCACCCACCCCCCATCTGGGATTATATTGTCGCTTTTCTCCCCACTCCCTCACTTGCTCCCTTCCACTCCGCTCAACCTCGTGTGTCTTCTGTTTCGTATTTCTTTTCCGACTGCCCTAACAAGTCTTCCTCCCTCCTCTCTCTTTCCTTGACAGTTTCCCTTCTACTCTGCTATCGTTACTTGCCCCCCTTCCCTTCCCCCCCTTCTCCCTTCCCGTTCGTTTCCCTTCCTGCAGCTACTTCACTGAAACATATATACATATTTCTTGGAGTAGCTACCTACCTATCATTTTATATATATATATTTTTTGTACACTTATTTAGCTAATCGAACCGGGTTCGTTCGGTTCGTTTTGCCTTCCCATTCCAAGGGGTTTTTACTCGCGCCCTCCCGCCCTTCCTAGCTTACACACGCCGCTGCATATTGTACACACATACCGCATATCGAATATCGCATACCGCAATACCGCACCCCATCCCCTCTAGCCCTCCCTTTCTTCCTTGCAGGCGGTTGTCCTCTTGTTCGCTGAAACATCAAAAAAGCGCGGCCCCCTCCTGAAAACGAAACGGAAGCTGAGGACCAAGCAAAATAGAAAGGACCAAGGATAGACCCCCCAAAAAAAAGGCGCTTAGATATCCAAAGGACCTTGGGTATTCTTCAGCTTTTTCAAAAGGTTGGTATTGCTTTTCTTTTCTTTTCTTTTCTTGCTTTTAATCAGGAAATAGTTGTCGTTTCGTTTCATGTTTCAACCTCTCCTTCCCCTTCCTTTTTTTTCCCTTCTTTTGTTTTTCCCTTGGAAGCATTTTTGGTGTGGTGGATGCCTATGACATACAGCCTTGCTGGGATCCCATAAGTTTTCTTTAAAACCCTCCCGCACGGACGCACAAACACAACCAACCCATAACCCAAGAAATCAAGCAAGAGAAGAAGAAACATCAAGAAGACAGAAGGGAAGAAAGGCAGACAAGTGCCAGGTCAAGCCAGGCTTCTGCTAGCCACTGCTGAAGGTTGAAAGTCTGCTTTTACAGGCCTTTTCTCACGTGGTTATTCTGTTCGTCCGCCTGGTCTCTTGTTTGTTTTCCCTCTCTCTTCTTCTCTTCTTTCTCCCCTCCCCCGAAAAAAAAAAACAGTTTATCGCACGGTCGTCCTCGCTGCACATATATCTTGTACCACCGGCCGTTTAATTTAACAGAAGCGTCTTTTGCTTTCGCCTTTTCCTAACCCCAACTGCCCCTCTCCCCTTCCAGTCGATAGAAGGAGGAATTATACATGACGCAGGCCTAGACAGAGGAGTGAGACGACTTGTTTTATTTCTTCATGTATAAATATTTTGTCGATCACCGTTCCACGACTTGTTTGGCCTCGGCGTTCACACAGAGCGCATACCCTGACAGCTCCCTCACTCCTCGTGCTCGAAGTTGAAGCCACGATCGTTCCTGTGACTCTTCTGGCAGTGACCTGATACGAACTAAAATGCCGAAACAGACAACCCCCCGAGGATCTAGACGATCCAGGCCATACCCTGACCCAAAATCGAGACCCACGATGTTAACAGCCACCATGCATCAGACACGAACACCTGCCGCCGCCGCAGGGGCAACCGCACGTCGTCCACCTCCAGCATGGGAGGATCAAAGCTCCCCTCGTACCATGCCACCACCGCGTATTTCCACGTTAGATCGTCGGACCATTCACGAACGGCCAGAGCGCGCCGTGCCTCCGTCTCCCGCCACACCCTCCACCCCTAGCAGTCAATCGGGACAGTGGTCGCAGCAAGATGATGAGATTCTCATCTCTGCCCGTGCGCAAGGCTATGGCTGGAACCGAATCCAGGAAGAAAACTTCCCTTCCAAGAGCTCGAACGCGTGTCGGAAGAGGCATGAACGGCTCGCGGCCAAACGCAAGGGCTCTGAGTGGGTAGAGGAGCGGGTCCACAAGGTTACAAGGCACTATAGCCAACTGAGGCCTGAAATTTGGCGCCCACTGGCAGAGGCCACAGGAGAAAGTTGGGAGGATGTCGAAAAGCTTGTAAGTTCATTCCAATTCCATTGGTATAGTGTTTCGCATCTTGGCTTCTTTCTAGACCGTCGCTAGCAAATGAAGGAAATGAATGGGGTTAACAAGTAATTCGGACGTCAAATAGTGTTTGGAACGCGGCCAGAGGAATCTTTTGCCTATGACGACCCCAACCTCCTTTAGGAGAGCAAGCTCTGATAATGAGAGTCGGGGGAGTCACGATAGCCATGACGAAGAGAAGCTTAGAATAAAGAGCATCATAGAATGAAAGTTACGTCGGACGCTGCGTTCCCAACGGTATTACGTTGGATATTGGATAACGACGCAGGGCGGGTTTAGGAGTGTGGCGGTTGATAAATTTGTGGTTTGCGGGCCTTTGTGTTCATGGCAATTTTCCTTTCGCACATCTGAGTCAACTTGCATCGGGTCTGCCATTTGCTTTTTAAACAGGTTCCTTTTCTTTGGGTTATTAATATTTTGAGTCATGATGCATACATATGTGGTTATCTTTGAGCTGTTGCCCAAGATTAAAACATATGAAGAGGGTCATTGGAAAGGAGTATGTGAGATTTTGTCAATGTAGTGATGCTTCCCTCTTAATATCGTCCCTTTTCCTTTGTTGCATGTTTAGACGACTTTCATTTGTTTTGATTCGCATGTTTCCGTTTCCAGTTCTTTAACACGTTTTCTTGCCTCTTTACTTCCAGATTTCCACTTGTTCCAGGTCAATAATGTATGTTCTTGCTAATGACTCTCCTTTCGTCCAAAACCCACATCGCAAGAAAATGAAAAGACTAGTTGAAAACGAAAGATATTCGTCCTTGAATTCATTCCAAGTCATGGTTTCTTATCTCCTTCGAGAGTGTCAGATTGAATCGATTTTTATCCAATCTCCCGGTCCCAGGATACCACCATCCTCGGCGCGAGGATCAAGTGACCACTTCCGTAATGGCCGACATCGAAGATCTGAGTGCCATCCAGCTTCGAACATTTCAATCCCTGCCCATCCAATCATCGCGGCATTATCAGTGCAAAGATAAGGCGGGGGCGCAATAACCTCTACATGTTGAAATCCACGAATGTCGAGAAAAGAGCGGAACAGCTTCCTCAAGAACATATTTGCACCAACCCCTCCGCTAATGACGAGGTGCTTTACATCTTCAAAAGTCTGACATTTGTATGTCAGGTCTTGCCGTTGTTTCCTTTGTTCTTGCTGTTGTTGTTGGCGAATGTTTTGCAAAGCAATAACTGTCCGAGACGCAAGATGTTCAAAGCACACTGTCATGAAGGTCCGGGCAACATCCATTCTCTCGTCATTTGACATGAACCCTTCCCCGGCATTCCCAGTAGCCTGCCACCGATCCTTTTTGTTGGAGATAATGGATTGAGCCCGCGACGCAATACCCGCAAAGCTAAATTCCAACTTTCTGGTTTGCGCAAAAGGCAGGGGTATTGACCACCCCCACCGATTATCCTTCACTTTCATGGCTTCCTCCGCTCGTGCTGCTGGAGGTTGATAGTCGATGTAATCACGATCACCATTAGGGAATGCAAATGCTTCCAGCATTTTTCCGTACATCGTGGTATTCGACTGTTCCAGGAATGACTGGGGTAAAAGAGACCTGGCAAGCTTATCGAGAGCATCTCCAATGGCAATGTCCAATGTGGAAGCGAGAATCTCGTGATCCACTATCGACTTCGAATGCACCAGCAATGTGTGCCCACCAGATACAAGAATGGACATAAACGGGAAATTCGGACTGTTTATAAACTCTGTACCTGCCTCGACATCCCGTTGTTGCTGGAGAGAAGCTGCCAGCCTGGGTGTTAGGAGGTGTGCTTGCATGTGATGTACGCCAACAATGGGAACCTGCCAGGCTACAGAGAGTCCCTTAGCTGTATCCAATCCAACGGATAGGTTTGATCGCATTCCTGGACCCCTTGTAACTGAGATAAAATCCGGCTTCTTCCGTAATAGCGGCCCGTTCCCACAAGTGGCGTGGGGAGGGAGGGTGATTATCCGTCCCACATCCTTTGGGTCCGTAAGTTCAGCCGCGGGGAGATATGTCAAAGCCTTATTGATCAGCTTTGCTGCATGGTCCTGGTGGGAATCAAGCGCCACGATTGGGTGGATCCCGTTGTATTTCCTCGAGTCTGCCGTTATGTTTTCCAGGAAATGGAGGGAAGAGCGTGATGGAGATGAGGATGACGATGACAAGCCGCCATGCTTCTCAACAATGGCCACAGAAGTATCATCGCTGGAGAATTTTCAATCCACGGGCAAGGCATCAAGCAGGTTAGCAAAGATGTTTTTCCTTTGCAGCCAATAGAGTTCAAAGAGGAGCAGATATCGCATGTAAGTTATGTCACCTACCATGATGATTCGATGGCGAGAGTTAACAGATATCGCCGGCCAGAACTGGGATGACGAGATACTAGTTTATGATAGCACAGTCCCCGCAGTGACTGTCGAAGAGAAAACATTGACTGTGTTGCGAAAAGAAACGAGTGTAAGGAGCGTTGGGCATGAATAGCGGTGGGCAGGAGGAGTACAGTAGGCAAGCTTTTGGCTCTCGAGTCCTGAGAAGAAATTCATTCAAGATTGGCGGGAACCAATCACAGGCGGAACGGTTGCTTACAGGAATAACCCACCAGACTTGGCCTCGGGAGGTCTCACATTATCCCGTTGAGAAATATCTACGCGTAATCGTCACTGTTTTACTTGAAAGGTATTATACCATACATATATCCTACTTTAAAGAGTTTCCCAATTCTTTATTCGAATTGTATTCAGGTCAAATCCCAAAACTACAATCACGTGAACGATTTGGGATGCACGATATCACGCTTGGGGTGGCACGACTGATTTTTAGCTCCAGAAAGAACAGGATCATTGTTCGTTTATCTCTATTTAATGTTACATTCAAGGATTTAAACAGACTAGACAGGCACCGGACGGGGAGCAGAGCAAATCCAGGATCGTTAAAAGAGGCTTTTCCTTTCTTTTCTTTTGTGTGCCAGGGAGCCCCTATTCCCATGGCTTGGGCTTTGAACCCTACGCTGTACAGTACCCGTGGACGCTGTAGGAATTTAATTGAACATGGAAGGGACTTCGCCCCTTGCAGGGTCCCCACGTATAGTGCTTCCAGAGTATTTGTCCCCAAAAGACTCACACCTGAGCTACACAAGGAAGTAAACGATTAAGTTAACTACCCCAGAGGATAGATCCATGGAATGTTTACTCTGCCTAAAAAATATATCCAGAGGAAAAGGAGTAACTAAATAAATAAATAAATAAAAATAAAAAATATAGTTGAACCGAAACCGAATAAGGCAAAAACAAAACACTTCATAAAATCGTTAAGAAAATAAGGGGCGTAAATCCATAATATAAAGTGCACGGCTGCTGCTCTCCTTTTCACTTCTCTACACATCACAAGGCAATGTAGCTCCAACAACTTCCCCGCCCACCACCTTCCTCAGGACTAACCAGAGTCCTGTATCGCAGCCACTGGTCCCCCCTCCTCCTCGTCCTCCCCGGGCGCGAATCTTTTGGTATTCTCTTGCAGCTGCTGCTCGCGGTTGGTGAAGCCTCAAGTTCCTATGGTAGATGGATAGGTTTATAGGTTTAAATCGAACGGGTGACCGCTGGCGCGTGAGGGGAGATTGCCAAAATCTGAGCATATAATTTCTCCAGCGGCTGTCGACCACACTCAGAAAGAGGGAGAAAAGAGTGGACGAATGTTAAACCCCCCTTTCTCTCTTTCCCAAAGGGAGAGGGCAAGAAAAGGGGGAGCCGGAAGAGGAAGATGACTCGCTGGATGAATCATATATAGAAATGTCGGGTTGTTCAATTTTTCCCAATGCGGTAATTTTTTTCGTTTTCTTTTTTTTTGGGCACGTCGGCTTTTTTCTTCTTCGCGAGGTCTTCATTTAAGAGCGGAGCAGCCATCGTCGCTCGTCTCTGGACATCTTCATGTAGCCACCGTAGTAGTCCTCTGTGTTCTCAATGGGAGTGACACAGTGGATGATAGGCTCGCAGTTGAACTGGATTCGCTTGGAAGAAGCACCGCTGCTCGGGGAGCTGGAGCTGGAGCTGACGCTGTTCTTCTTGAGGATGCTTTTCGAGGAGGCAGGGTTGACATATGCAAAGGTAGCTTGTTGTTGCATGGTGGAGAAACCGCGCTGGTTGAGCTTTGTGTTGCGAGCAGTTGGGCTTAGAGGAGATGGGGACAACGGTGTCCGAGGAGACATGGCCATAGACATGGCAACAGGGGATTTGAGGGATAGAACAGGGCGGGATGTGGTGCTGGTCGAGGCGGCAGCGATGCTCAGAGAGAGCTTGGGCTTAGCGGCGCGTGCAGCGTACATTATGTTTTTGTTTATTTGTGATTGTTTTGTTTGGGGTGTTGAGAGATAAAAAGTTGATGATCAAAAATTTTGAGGAAAGGATATTTAATAGATTGATGGCAGCGGTTGCTTGAACGGAGGATAGTTAGATATAATATGCTCCTTTTTCAGCGTCGTCGTCCGTAGGTAGGGGGCGAAGAATTAGTCGACGACTCTGGCGCGGCCACGAGACAAGGGTGAATAAATAAAATTATCTTGTTACTGAAAATAACTATGGAGTAGACAGAGACGATGACGCGCACCGAAGCGCATGGACAAGAGGATAAAAATAGAATATTAGGCGGCGGATATGATTGGGCCAGCCAATCAGTGCAAATTGGAATAAAAAATATTAGAGGAGGAAAATAAAAAGGGAAGAGGAAAGAATAAGGGAAGTTTCGAAATTCGAAACAGAGACTGCAGCAAAGAAAAGTAGGAAATAGCAACAAGAGCGCAGACAAGGAGGGAGACCACAGCGGCTATATAGACCCGGCGGCCCAGTCGCTCAGGCAGGGGGTTGGGGCCCAAGGGGCAACCAGACCAGATCGTGGTGGTTGGCCGATGCTGGCTGGCAAGTTGCAACCACCCTGGGAAACAGCATCTGGGATGCTTTGGGATGCCTGGGATCCTTGGAAGAATCAAGCCAGCAACCAGCCCAACCTTCCCTGCCTCAGCCAATCAGGCGCTCTATATGCAGCAAACGCTGGTGGAAGCGCCCAACCAATGCAAGACGGCACATCCAGATCACACACATCGCGCATTTTGGTCACTCGTCGGCTCTTGGTCCAGTCTATCAGAGGCCAACCTCACCGAATCTCGTCTGCGCTCCCTTGCGCACGGTTGCACAACCTACTGCAGGGCTACAAACACGAGCAGAGGCCGAAGGGAGCGACGGTTGGCTGCTGGGGTGAACAAAAGTGATGGTGGCGATGGATTTTTGTTCGATCCAGCCTCCTTCTGGAATAGCCTCACTCTTTCCCTCTCTGGAATGACATCAGCTTGCGGGGTTTCGCATAAAAAAGATGTTGCGCGGAAATCGGCCTGGCAGGAATCTAGCCTCTCGGTGTGCCGTGTGGTTGCTGAGATGAGCCAACTACACATGGCTTCTCTCTGACTACTCCGCATCTCTCATGCCAAAATAACCCAGAATGAGGGCGGTGTGCCAGTAGGATCGGTGATGGGCAAACACGTTCTCAACCCCTGCCGAGTTTAAGGGACCCCAAAGAATCAGAATCTCCCTTCCCTGCATGATCCGTGTGAAGAATGGGCTTGGGCGCCAATATGAAGTTTGCAAGCAAACATCCCAGCTTCTCTGCTTGCATTTGATGTGTCGAATTTTGAGTGTAGAGACTGATCTACACTCTACTATGTTACTGTGTCAAAAGCCTTAGCATGAATATATCCCATCTTTGGCTTCTGCTCTGCCCGGCCCACGCTGTGCGCACTTATTAGGAACCAACATGAACCCCTCTTTACCTGAGGCTCATACAGCATTCCCCGAGATCTCTCAGCAAGATTCAAGCTAGTTGTGACAGCCGGGCTTCAAGCAGCCAGCAACAAACCAACCAGCGCTGAAATCACACTCTCCAGGAGAACAGTTCGAAATTCTGATCTCTTCCACCAGCGGTTGGGCGTTTCCTCTATGATTCTTGAACGTCATTCGTCCTAAGATAAGACGAGTTTTTAAGTTTCCCTCTTCCCCGCATTAAAACTTTACGATGACGGCCCCCCTTGCGTTGGTCATCTCACACTACTCTACGGAGTACTGTTGGCGAGATGCCATTATCCTATCATCACGATAAGAACAGACTTGCCCACTTCAACGAAGAACGGGATCCCGAACTATACATATTTTCAGGGGGTTTTGTTACTGCATATCCGACTCCTTGAGCTAAAAGGCATGACGGAAAAGGGGGGGGTACACCTCCCGTTGCTGAGTGCGTTGTTATAATTAGATACAAGTAAAATGCTGTGGATTGGTGATAACGGGAATCAATGACCTCACGGATACAATTTTCCTTAATGCACACTAATTGTGATCATGGCAGCAGCCATACATAGTCAACTTCACTACCGCATTTTTGTGATGGGTTGGTTGTGCTGTTGACTATTGAAGTTTTTCGTTTGTCTCTGCTCCATAGCATATGAATAGATAACTACAGCGATTGTAGTGTCCCGTTTTTCATCTTGAGATGTTCTGATTTGTATTAGGCAAAAGCGGAGGGAGAGAAACTTTATGGAGAGCGCTCGCGGCAAAGCTTTGGAGGAAAGTATCCTCTTGTGTTCATCATTCATTCTCTCCCAATTTGGCACTATTTCTCACGAAGGAAATAAAACTAGAATTTCTTTATCAAAAGTCAGAAACAAAGTTATCTCAGAGTCGAGGTTCCATCTCATCTCATCTCATCTCATCTTTTGCTCTATATTTACATATATAGTACGCTCACTGATCACAAAGATAAGATCGTTACCTATTTTACCAAGAAACAAAAACCACGAAACCAAAATCTGGCTTGGGCACCCACCTATAGCCGTATCTTAAACTCACGGATCCATCCGCCTACGGAAGCGAGGAACAATTCGGAAGTCTCGGCTGGAAAACGGGGTGGATACAAAAAAGAAGGTGCCGCATCAAGCAATAATAAATGAATACCAAAGTTCGGCGGCTTTTCGTTCTGATCATGTGTTTCCTTTTTGGCCGCTTCAAGTTTTTAGCACAAACTAGGCTTCCGATCGGTCCTGGGAGTACCCGTTCTGTGCAGTAGTATTCGGCCCGCCTGTGACTCTGTGACCCCCGAGGGCCGAAGTTATTATTTCTGATTTTGCGGGGGGACTTAATAATAATGGTCCCGAAGGTTTATCACTACTACTACACCTCCATTTTTTATACCAAAATATCCTAGAAGAGCTCCAAGAGCTCGAAATTAGGGGGTCGATCAAGATATGGAATATGAGGACATTATTTAACCGTATAACCTTTCAGACACACGAACCAGTATGTCGGTGGTTAGCGCCCCCCTGTTGCGGGCTTCCACCAACTTGGATGATCAGAGCAGGTTTGTCACTTGCGTTGCTGCTAGGCTCATGCTAAAAGGGTGCTTCTGCAGAGCACCTCAACTTCCCTAGATATATTATTATTATATAGAGGTTGGCGGGTTTCTTGCATTTTTCAATAATATGATAGCTCTGCCAAAAACCAGCCAAAAGGAACTTGATTCAGCAGACAACTGGTTAGACTGTCCGAAAACCGGAACGAGAAGTTTGGGCGCTCTTTTTTCTCTCCTTTTTTTTTTCTTCCTCCGCCTGTGATTCTCACAAGAGAAAATATGGATATCTGGGCCCACTGACGGTTTTCGTGGTGTGGGATAGCAGAATTGGCCGATGCGGGGAGAGCGGGTCCGGAACCAGTAGCGGCAGAGGCCATCCCGACGGCTCAGCATAGCTAGGAATCCCATGCGCGCCGGCGAGCGCAGCCATCAGAGGGAATTTTATGACTCAGAACTGTGTGCGCTGTAGAGCCCGGACACAGAGTGCTCAGTCTCGATATTATTCCACATTATTTTATGGTAGTTCCTAGGGTCGAGGAAAACCCATGTTTGATTGTATTATTCCTCAGATCCAACGGAGCGTCCAATTAAGCTTTGGTGCCTGGGTAGAGAAAGTGGCTAAAAATAACTAGCCACAACCAAGCCGAGGTCTTTCTCACGGGCCACCAAGAAAAATGGTAAATCAGTGTACCCGCGTACGGAGTACTCCGTACAAGAAACACGTCTATCAGAGCTGATGAGTTAGGTGAATAAATAATAAATAAGATTCATGTTAAATCGACCGAGTAATATTAATCCAGTTAATCCCTCATAGACACGAGAGACCTTGAAGGCGAACAATGCCTTGAGCATTTTATTAATAGTCCGGCCATCGCCACCTGCCAGTGCCTGATGTTCTGTCAGGCCCAGCCACACCTACCGCCTTTGCCCGGGCCAGATCGGCTGAGTCATCCGCGAAACTCCCGCGCTCCGGCAATCCATTGGCTGCGGCTGGTCAGGGCCCAGTAAAAATTTTTTGCCGCATAAAAAAAAAGGATTCATCAACATCCATCCCTCACCGGTCATTTATACCATCTCCTATCGCTCTCCTGTGTATTTTTTTTACACACACCACTGCACCGCGCACTCGCACACACATTCACTTTGTGCATATTGTTATTATGAATATTTGCCGGTGATCTTTCATCTCTTTTCTTTCTTTCTTTTCTTTTTTATCCTTTTGCTTGGGCTCTTTCTGTTGGTTTAAGCTGGTGGGTTTTGGTTGCGTATCCGCCTTTTTTTACCCCCCGTTCACTCACCACTAGTATCCTGGCTAGTTTTGTTATTGCCAAACCATCTTTTAGCTGCATTCCTCGGAATCGCGGCTCTTGACCTGGTCGAAAATTCCAGGCCTTTGCTTTTTGCCTTTTCTCCCTCTTTTTTTAACCCCGAACTCCGCAACTTTTACCTGGGGATAGCTTCACGAAGCCGTGCTTGTGCGTGTGTATGTGCAATCATTGGGTTCTAGTTAACCTACTCACCTCACAAATCTATCAATCATGGCTGCAGTTAAGGAGAGTATAAAAGGATCCATCATGGGATCAATCCTGCCCGATCCTGACCTCCCCGTTACTTCTCGGATAAGAGCGCATTTCCATCAACATGCCAGGACTGATAAGGAATCGGGAGAGCGGTATATGAACGAGGAGGATTTCATCAATGCCATTGCTCCCGTACATGAAAACTATGTAAGTTTAGATCTACCTTCCAGACCCATCGTAGGAAAAGGAAAAAGGGGATTGATCATTTGCTAATACCTCAATTTTTTTTTCGCAATCTACAGCACAAAATCAAACGCGAACAATACGGTATCCTATTCCGAGTTGCCGATCGACGAAAGAGTGGTAAAGTAAATCTGCACGATTGGACCGCGTTCGAGAATCTAATTGCCAAACCCGATGCGGAATATGAGATTGCGTTCCGTTTGTTTGACGTGGAAGGGACGGGCGCGATTAAATATGAGACGTTTCAAAAACTATATACCCAGAATACAGGGAAGGATAGTATTCCCTTTGACTGGAATTCGGAATGGGTATCGTTGTATACAGGAACGAAGAAGAGACGACATGACATGACCTACCCGCAATTCGCACAAATGCTTCGTGGCCTCCAGGGCGAGAGAATACGTCAGGCGTTCCACCTTCTCGATAAGGATGGGGATGGATACATCGAGCCGGAGGATTTCCAGCGTATCATCTTGAACACCGCTAGGCACAAGCTGTCAGATCATCTGCTAGAAAACCTACCCTCCCTATGCACCATCAGCGCCGGAAGTAAGATTTCGTACGCCAACGTCCGCGCCTTTCAGAATATAATACGAGAGATGGACATGATCGACTATATCGTCCGCAGCGCCGTCAACAAGAGTCGTGATGGCAAAATCACCCGCACCGATTTCCTAAACGAAGCCTCTCGCGTCGCTCGCTCGTCCCTCTTTACCCCCATGGAAGCCGATATCCTCTTTCACTTTGCCGGTCTCGATGCGCCTTCAGGAAAACTCTCGCTAAACGACTTTGCGAAAGTCATAGACGCTTCATGGCATTCCGCAGCTTCTGCGGTCGGTAACGCTGCAATGGAAAGTGTCACTCAAGCCACGGACAAGGCAACTACAAAATCGAAGCAGCTCCTCCAGAGCATCTTGGAGTCGGCGCATCATTTCGGTCTGGGCAGTATCGCAGGTGCCTTTGGCGCCTTCATGGTGTACCCTGTTGATCTTGTCAAGACGAGAATGCAGAATCAGAGGAGTGCGCGTGTGGGGGAGAGGTTGTATAGCAATTCAGTCGATTGTGCCAGGAAGGTTATTCGGAATGAAGGTGTTCTTGGCTTGTATTCGGGCGTCATACCACAATTGATTGGTGTTGCTCCTGAAAAGGCCATTAAGCTCACCGTAAATGACCTGGTTCGTGGGAGATTTACGGATAAGCAGTCGGGGAAGATTGGGTTGGGGTGGGAAATTTTTGCAGGTGGTATGGCTGGTGGATGTCAAGTGGTATGTTCATTGCTTGTTCACTGAGCTTCCTTTTCTTAAGTTTTTTGCCTAATTGATACTAATTTCACAATCAGGTTTTCACAAACCCCTTAGAGATCGTGAAGATTCGCCTGCAAATTCAAGGAGAGATCGCCAAGAGCGTCGAGGGTGCGCCACGTCGATCGGCCATGTGGATCATCAAGAACTTGGGATTGATGGGATTGTACAGGGGAGCCAGCGCCTGCTTACTTCGCGATGGTGAGTAAAATATCTTCAAACTACTCCCTTTTAAATGCAGCTATCTAACTTATATGACCCCTCCAGTCCCATTTTCGGCCATCTACTTCCCCACCTACGCACACTTGAAATCCGACTTTTTCGGCGAAACGCCCACCAAGAAACTAGGCATAAT
Source organism: Blastomyces silverae (assembly GCA_001014755.1). Classification (NCBI taxonomy): domain Eukaryota; kingdom Fungi; phylum Ascomycota; class Eurotiomycetes; order Onygenales; family Ajellomycetaceae; genus Blastomyces; species Blastomyces silverae. The sequence goes on from LDEV01002896.1 coordinate 13,410, forward strand.
CCAACTCTTAA
>LDEV01002897.1:0-17040 GCA_001014755.1 Blastomyces silverae
GCGGCAGGCTGCTGCTGGCCGAAGGCTGCTAGGGCTGCGGCGGGGTTCATATTGGCCATGCCGGTATTTGCAGTGTTGGAAAGACTTAGGATTTGCAGCGCCGTGGCCCACTGTTCTTGGGGAATACCCTGCGCAGCCATGAGCTGGAGCAGGCTTAACTGCTGCAATGTCTCTGCAGGCAAAGCACCCGCCTGCGGCATCAGGGCAGCAAGTGGGTTCTGTGGTGCTGCCGCTGCTGCAGCTTGTGCCTGGTTTGGAAACATATTTGGATTCTGAGCCATATTACTCAACCCCGCAAACTGATTTGCAAGATTTCCCGCAGCAGCGGCAGCAGCATAGGGGTTTACAGCCTGCCCGTTGGAGTGTTGCGCAGCCGGGTCTACGGACGCGGGCATTGGTTGCGGAACTAGATTTTGCGCATTAAATATACTATGGGGACTAGTTTGCGCTGGCGCGCCTGAGGCTGCTGTGGCTGCTGTGCTGTTTTTTGCCATATCTGCCAATGCTTTCAAGATGCTAGAAGTATCTGGTGCTGGCGCTGTTTGGCCGGGGCCCGCAACAGTAGCGGCACCAGCAAGGGCAGATGATGATGATGGGGCTGCATGCTGAGCTCTGCCTAGGGATATGAAATTGGGGGCCGGTGATCCATCGGGCGTAGTTGATTCCACGTCTAGAAGAAAAAAATAATTTCATACATCAGAAAAACTGGTTTCAACATACCCTACAATGCCTCTTCTCGCTTGCTGTATGTCGACTGTACGTTGCGGTAATATGTCCGCTGCTTGCTTGTTGTTTTTTTTTTAAAGGAATACAGGAAACTGGCGAGAAGAGGCGTTTGTTTTTGGCTTTTGGTTTGTTCTTCATATTTTCTTTAAATCCAAGGGGGAAAAGGCTTACTTTGAGATACTGGCGCGTTTAGCTTTTCCTTGAAGGAAGCAAGAAGAGGCGCTGGAAATGTGTATCCACGCTCCCAGATATCCACTAGCTTCTTGATTTTGTCCTAGAAAGAAAAAACCGGTCATACGTAAGTGGGAATTATTCAGTCACCATATAGAAAAACAGAAAGAAAAAAGAGGATAATCAAAAATCAGAAGTGTAAAATGAGGCGAGTCTATAGCCAGGCGGAAAGCTGTGGAATATAAAACCGCAGCTTTCGTGCCAAAACGAAGGGAAATATACGCGGGGGGGCATATTGTTCTAAGGTGGACGCAACAAACGGCCTCCCAAATGCTGGTGGTATAATGCCGTCATGCGCGTCTTCTTGTTTATAATATAATTGTAGCCTGAAATGATTCTCTTTCTTTCTGGCCGGCTTTTGGCTTTTTGTGTCTAAGAGTACGCGTACCTTTTGATATTCGGGAGCATTGTTTATGATATCAGTCATCAAGACGGGAAGCAATTCAGTCACTCTGTTAACACCAGCTGCAAATGTTCCATCTGGTGCACCGCTACCAACAGTTTGGCCAGCTCTCCGGGCTGATTCTACCCACTGTCGAGTTACAGAGTCTACGACATAGAGTACGCCCAGCTTGTGTGTTCCGGGGGCTCTTTTGAAGTGGGTATATATTTTTTGAACGAGGACGGATTCGGACTATAGAGTAGAAAAATATCATGTTAGAGATAAGTGTTTTTGCCTTTTATTTCTTTTTTTCTTTTTCTTTTTCTTTTTCTTTTTTTGGAGGCGGGTAGCATATATGGAAGTTAGATGAGCCATACCTGTACATTGGCGGCACATAGAGAGGTGATGATGCTGATTTTGGAAGCTGATACTCCAGGCGGCTTAAGTGCCAACATGGACTGTAAATAGCCATCTAACTCCGCTACGGCAGACGACATGGCTTTAAACCGGAGGGGGGGGGGTGTTTCTTAAGGGTTGCTACCAGTTAAGAAGGAAAATGACCGCAAAAAGTAAAAACGCCTGTTTAGGGCTTGGTCGATTTGTCCTGTCTTCTTCTTCTTTCCAGATTAAATCTTGTTCTTCTTTTGATAATGGCCGTGTATAGATAGATGAATACGGATGATGGATGCGCGAAGAGGATAAGGGTAAAAAGGCCGTCCAATAGAGCTGTTTTCTCTCCTTCTCTTAATCTACTGCTGCGAGAGAATTGTTGACGACAACTAGGAATAAGGCGAGTCCCAGGAAAGTGTGGAATGTATCTAAGTAGATGAGATAGATGATTATTCAGGCGAAGATGATACCTATGAGATCGAGCTGGATGGATGAAAGTCCTGATGATACTGTCGTTGTGCGAACGAGAAGGGCACTACAAAGACCCAGAAACCTTTTGACCTACAGGTCGCGAGGCAAGTGAGCAGCGGGCCAAAGACGACCAACGCGGTGTAGTGAATACGAGTACAGTCAGCGGGGAAAGGAGAATAGAAAGGGACGAGGAAGAGTTAAAGAGAGGATGGATGGAGATGGATGACAAGTGTTGATGCGATGAGGTTGTTGAGAGTTGAAGGTTCAAGGTTGAGGAGAAAAATTACCAGTTTGAGAAACCGGAGCTAGCCGTGTTGGGAGATCACGTGATTTGAACTGTCTGATGAGCCGTCTGGTGATATGATTGGATAGCCGATTTGTAGCTTGCTTGTTTAATACCCGTGGACATGTACGAGCAGGAAAACAGGGAGAAGTCCCCAGAGTAGAAAATAGAAAATCATGAATCATTCCTACTCTCTAACCAGGTTGGCAGGTTGGCTACATTACTCAGGCTTTTTCCTCGCGGGAATGTGAAAAGATTACGGAGTACAGTGTAAATAGAGAAGAATTGAATTGAGAATTTAGAAGTATTAACCACAAAAAAGAAGAAGAAGAAAACAATCTAAAAAGGAGCCGAACAGAAACACCCAAAAATACAAAGTGGCGAATCACCACCACGAACCCAGCCTATTCCTTTTTTCTATCCGTTTATTATCTTACAGTTTGGCTCCGACAAGCTTGGCATATGCCTCAGTGCTGAAGCTCTTGGGTCGCTCAATTGGCATTCCCAACGCGCGGTCGATAATCAGCTGTGGGAGCACGCCGAGGGCTCGGGAGACACCAAAGAGCACGGTGTAATAGTTAGCCTCAGTCAGGCCATAGTATTGAAGGAGAACGCCTGAATGGCTGTCGACGTTGGGATATGGCGACTTGACCTAATTGTTTTTCGAATTTCGTTAGTTGTGGTCATGTTCTAGGACAGTCGGAATTTTTATAAATAGAGGTTACATACCTTGCCGTGCTCGGTCAGAACGCCAGGCGCGATCTTGTAAACTTGGCTGACCAGCTTGAACATGGGGTCATCGGGAAGCTTGCGGAGAGCAAATTCACGCTGGCAGGTGTAGCGTGGGTCAGTCTTGCGGAGAACGGCATGGCCGTAGCCTGGAACAACTTGACCCGCGTTCAGGGTGGACCACAGGTAATCCTTAATGGCCTGGTCACTGAGGTCGTTGCCAATGGCTTTCTTCATCTCCATAAGCCAGGTCAAGACTTCCTGGTTGGCCCTGTAGGAGTATATCGTATCAGTAATCGTTTGTCCACGGAGGGTAAATGTTTTTCATCGGCATATGTAGCCACTTACAATCCGTGGAGAGGACCGGCGAGGCCGTTAAGGCCAGCGGCAAGAGAAAGCATAGGAGAGCTCAAGGCGCTTCCAACCAGGTGAGTGGTGTGGGCGCTGACGTTTCCACCCTCGTGGTCGGAGTGGATGGTCAGGTACAGGCGCATCAGCTCAACGAAGTCGTTATTGTCACCATAGCCAAGCTGGTTGGCCAAGTTGAAACCGTAATCCTTGTCCTTTTGGATTGGAGCAACCTTTCCATCCTTGAACACGTTGCGGTAGATCTTGGAGGCGATGGTGGGCAGCTTGGCAATCAGGTCCATGGAGTCCTCGAAGGTGTATGTCCAGTAGTCTTTCTTGTTGATACCCTTGGCGTAGGCCTTGGCGAAGGCGGACTCGTGCTCGAGAGCAGTGATGGCCAGGGAGAATTGGGCCATTGGGTGCAGAGTGGATGGGCAGCGGTCGATCAGCTCCTCAATGAACTTGGGGATATCGGAGCGGGCGGCCCAATCTGCGGAGAGGGCGCGGACCTGTTGTTCACTTGGGACCTCGCCAGTCAAGAGAAGCCAGAAAAGACCTGTTCAGCCAATTAGCATGGGGCAGTCGCACAGCAATGCATTCATTTAGTACCTTCTGGCAGAGGCTCCTCTCCACCAGGGGCCTTGGGAAGTAATTTCTGGCATTCCGGGATCTAGGAGCGGAATTAGCACGTGATGTCTTTTCGAAAAAATGTCAGTCGCAATTTTGAGAGAAAACACCTACAGTCTTGCCCCGGAAGCGAATTCCCTCCTCAGGATCGAGGACGGATCCCTTTTTCAAGTGATTAGCTTCTTCCTTGTATAACCCTCCCTGATCCAATAATGAATCCATACCTCCCAAACAAGGGATTTGATTCCCCGAGCACCTCCGTAGACCTGGCCAAGAGTGACTTCACCGAGGACCTTGTCTCCATAGTCTCTGTAACAACAACAGTGGTCAGATCAAATCTTTACATGTATATATATATATTAGAACATTCTCATCTCGTACTTTTTCAGCTTCTTAACTTTCTCGATTTCAGCTGGTAGGTTGTCGGCGAAGGTATCTTTGAGCGACTAGCAAGACAAAGAACTTGGTCAGCGCATAAATCTAGGTGTTTATGGGAAGTCAATCGGGTTAACAAGAGATTTACTAACCTTAGTCTTAGCGGAGGAATAGCATCGCAAGCCATTGAAGGCGGCAGACTGGACAGCGGGTTTGGAAACAAAAGAGGAGCGGAGAGCAGAGCTCCCCAGTCTGAGAGACGCAGCCATGGGGAATGGAAGGGAAAGAGAAAGAGATATCAACAATTGACAAGAGATAAGATAGGGAAAGCTAGAAATGAGATATGAAAGTAATTGCGGAGGGAGGAGAGAAGGAGAGAGGGAGGAGACAAGCGGAGAGCAAAGAAAAGGATTATTGTTATTAAAAACAGGAAGAAACGGGAAAAAAAAAAGGTCCAAGGCCAAGTTTTCTACGGAATTACCTCGCCTTGAGCTCCCGTATTAGCAGTACCATATTACCGCCAAGAAATACGACCCGCCCACCAGCTGGACAGTGCCACCGTCATCCGCGCCGTAATACGATTACAGCTTCTGTTGGTCTCCACCTCAACCATTTTTTCTTTTTCTTGCGGTCATATTTTTGCTTTGCTTCAATGGCTAGCTAAATATATCTCGATATTTCAGCCTTGTGTTTTAAAATCCTGATTTTATATCAGCCATGAATATCAATTCTTTTCTGCATTCCTGCCAGCTTCCATCAGAATAATAATAATAATAATAAATACACAAGCGTCCGGACCCTCTCCGGTGAGATCGGAAGGATCTGTCATCACAAGCCCTCCCGTTTCTACTCCGTATACATGTGGATCTTCCTGTATCTTCCGCCCGTGGTGGCAGTGGAGCCCATCAGCCGGGACGTGCGCGATAAGTATTTTCACGTTCAGTTTTTTATTATGTCATTTGTATGGAGTAACACTGTGGCGTAAAAGCCCCTGAGAAGCCTCTTGAGCCGGGAGGCAATCTGATTGATATCTCAACGGCGTGGGGGGAATTGGGGGGTAGTAGTATCGCGGTGCATTTCCGATGCTGCTACGGATTAGACACACAGTTGAGCGCGGGTAGAAAATGAAAACCTAGCCATACTCATCTAAAATACACATTCACTAATTAATATTGGACTTTAATCCACAATATTTAGATTGGCTATTCTTAACATAGAACATGAGAAGACAGTGATTGAAGAATAGTTTTGGATTTTATACTCTGAAATTCAATATAAATACATCTATATATACTCTGACCTGATCATATTTTAAAATTCTGATCATGTTCAGCTCAACTGCAATCTAATAATTGCTTACTCCTGTTGAATGGCTGAGTTGTATTTCACTTACATATTTCACAACACTAATCATGCAAAAAATCATTTAGTTAATCTTTTCTATTCCTCTTGGCTGCTGTAGTATAGTTGATATAGAATTATGTTTCAGATCTAGAGCAGGTACTCCAGAAAGTATTGAAGAAAACAGTAAAAACATGAACTATTCTAATAATGTCACTCTCTATTATAGATCTCAGAAGTTCTTTCTGACCAATCTCTTGTATCATTTGAGACTCTCCTGTAATCCACAAATGGCAAGTTAGGGCTTTGTTCATGTGATCTGGCAGATGGTATTAGGAAAAGATTTCATTAGAGTAAACTTTTTTTCAAAAAAGCCCTCATGATACCGTGGATAAGGAGTATTAATAATATCTAGTATCATACGTGCAACCGTACCTTGGTACTCGTTTGGTTACACTAGTAGGAGGTTTGTTGCCCCAATCTCATTGAAATGCGCATGCAAGGGTCCAATTTTGATACTTCTCCTCCAGGTCATTCAACGACCCTTACCCAGAGAAACAATGAGATAAAGGATATTCTGGGTAAGGGACGGGTATATATATCTGAATTAACCCGTGAGATGACAGCTGGAATGCGGAAGTACATTACAGTGCGGCGAGATAAGCTATGGCCCTGCCAGGGTGATTCAAAATGTCTGGGTAGGTATAGAAGATCATAAAAAAGACAGCTTGCGAAGACAACTTGCTCAATAGCTGGCCAGATATTATATTGTGAATTGCATTGTATCTAGCAGTCGTAACCCTTTATACTGCAGTAAAAAGCCCGAAGCCAGGATACAGTTTTCACTCGTCCCTCCTACCCTCGTCTTCGGGCTGTGTGTTGTTCATGGTGTACGTACATTGGGGATGCCGATATACAGGGGAATTATCCCTTCCTCTTATTTCTAAAAGGAGGAAGCAAAACCACTGCTACATTAGTTCAAAACAGAGCAGCATTGATAAGCTTGATATCGTCACCATAAGGGCATTCCCAGCGACCTAGAGGGATTCGTCAATACCAATGGCATTATGGGCTCATCAGGTTTAGCTATGGGTTCCCCCTGGCGGTGATTAGCTGCAAGGCACCTGTCGAAACTCGTACTGGCACCACTGGAGGAAAGGAACCTTCTGAAGCAACTGTAGAAGCGGTGCGGATCCCTCGAATATCATCTTGGATCAGATCTGGTGTCCCTCAAGCCGAGGAGGGCCAGATCCCACGCCAAGACGCTTAAATGCTGCTGCTGTCCCTCACTCATGCTGGAATGACATCATCTATTATCTCACTCACTCTCCAGTATGATTGTTTCATGAAAATTTTAATCTAAATTCTTATTCAATAAGACCACGAAGCCGAATCTCCCGAAGTCCGTCCGGTTGCTGCCCTCGCCCAGATGGACGTTCCACAGGAGGATATCAGCGAACCCTTTTCACCAGTGAAGAGGCGTTGTGCCATCGCGGGCAGACTCGTATAACCTATATACAGTACTTCATCCATGTATGTACCCTAACCTTGCCGCAGTCTGAACAACTTCAGCCTGTCAACGGGTGTCCTATCTACAACCTTGGTTTATGTCCTATCTGCCGGGCCGCCAGGAGGGCTAAAACACTGCTTCTCCAATGTCACGGCGCAGTTCAATGTTGGCTTGGGACGAGGGGTACATATGTGCATTATTGAAGCCTCTTAAGCTTTTAGAATGGCTTCCCATTGCGTCACCTACGACTGCTCTGTTCCATGACGTGTGCGTGCCTGAGATTTGCTGGCCCTGAGTGATTCTATCCTGGAATGGAAGCCCCTGGAGGCTATCCAATACGGAGTAATAAACTCCCAATTGGTCAGCTAGTTAACCTTTACCATAGTTACCTTCGTAAACCGTTAGGCCTAGGCGCTTCCGAAAATATCGAAACAATCTGAGAGACAAGGGAAGAAGGTAAAAAGCAAGTCGGGAACGATCCAAAACATATCCAACTGCTAGCCTTAGATAATGAGTTATGACTCTTACTGTATGAGACGGACCAGCGGGCCGGCTCTCAATTTTGCCTCCACCCCCGGTCCCCCGCGCACAGGTGACCTCTATTTCAGATCTAAGGTTCATAGATATAGATATGGATATATATATCTCTCCCCAGACCCATCGAGATACCATATCAGACACACAGCTTGTTAACTCCCCGCAACGCACAAAGAGAAGAATTGAAAAACGCCTGCCATGAGATACTCATTTCTCGTTTTGTTCCATTTGGCGCTGGGCTTCTACCTAGCATCTATTGTTGGTGGTGCCATGGTGCTGGATAGAAGTGTGCAGGTGAGCTGATGGAAACCCCACCTCTCCCTCAATTCTCCTTTGTTCTTCTGCCACCTCTTGCCCACCTGGAAATTCTTGCTCGTTCCAAGTAAACATGTTTTTCCCGCCCCTGCGAAGACTTTTGAAAACCATGATCTGATATTAGAGTAAACAGAACCGCAATGTCAACGATCCTGGACCCCAACTCCCGGGTGATCCCCAGGGCCCCCAACCTAATGGGCCAGACCTTGTCTCGCGTTCCGAAGACAAAGTTCCGCGCCAGTTTGAGGATCCGCAGAGAAACGAGCCGGAGCGGCGGGAACGGCTAGCCAGGTCGTTCAGTCGTAGGCAACTCCCGCCCTCTGAATGTAAAAAGTATTCTTGCCACAATGATGCCGAATGCAAGTTCCTTGGATGTACATTTTGTAACTTTAGCAAGGGGAAACTCGGCTATTGTGTCTGAGGGAGATATTGGTCTATCAAATATTCGAGTTGTTGCTGTAAGATTCCTTCTTTTTCTTTTTCTCTTTAATTTCTTTTTAGTTTCTTTTTCCTTCCCTTCGGTTCTTTTCTACTTGCTTGGGGTGGCTGAGAAAAGGGAGTTGGTCGGCACCTATATAGCCCTTTTTCAGGTTAGGGGAGCGTGTGCATTCGCTATGCTTACCGGGCCATTAGTAGGCCGCGAGGGAAGTGGAGCAGATAGTCTATCGGATGTCTGTATCATTGAACCTTGATGACACTGGAGATTCTGATTCTAGGAGAGATACAAATATTTATATATGTATGTATATAGAATTTTCACGTCACTCGCTGACAGGCACAGAGCTCTATATCATCTTGATCAGAACCTTCACTTGAAATTTTAATAGAATCAAACATCAACTGTCCTTAACTCATTTAAACATCACAAGAGAATAAAGCCTAATTAATTGTGTAAACTAGTGATTGAATGAATATCAGGGGTAGATATATCCGATTCAAAATCTTCCAAATATTTGTACAGAGATTAGTTAAAAGGGATTTCCCAACCGTTGGTCCGCAAATCCCATGATGAGGAAGGACTGAGGATTGGATTGGACTGACTCGTGGGCAATCTCGGAACCTCCAGCTTCCAAGGTTATGCTCTGTACTCCGTATTTCCTCATATGGATATTTTGATCCTTGGAACTTCTTGTTGAGCCACGAAACAATCACGTGCTCCCGCCACATCCCAACCAACCTTGGAACGGCTGCACTAGTCCCTATTTGGACTCGTGGCGTATCCAACCGGCCGAATTTGGTTTAGCTCGCGATTCGCCGGAGCCGGCATTACGTAATCCTTCTGGGCTTCCGCATTCGGCAATCACCTGCTCCCGGTGACTGGCGCCTGCTTTGTGTTCCTCGTCGTTTTCGTTCTGCTTGAGCCTTTTGTTGACTCGATTTGCTCGATATTTGATACATTCAAAGAAGAAGAAGAAGAAGAAGAAGAAGAAGAGCTACAAGAATCACAGTCAGAAATACACGTGGTAGGTGGCTGTGCTGTCTTGTTGTTGTTGGGTGTGGTGTTGCGTGCTTTCTCGGCTTCAGGTGGCAGCGGCTAACCGTCGGACCTCGCCCAGATTTTTTTCCCCCTTCCACGACTCACCAGTTTCACCCTGAATATCCCGACCCCAATCCTACTCAACAAAGTCCGTTCAAAGGAAACTCATTAATTCGATATAAAACAGCTTTTATCTCGTCTTCCATATCCCCTCTCTATCAACTCCCTCATCTAGAATCTGTTAGTAGCTAAGAAACAAGAAAACTAAAGCTGTATGTATTGCGCGAGACCAACGTTCTACCCCGAGCCACATGCCTGCCTGCCTACATTGCTCCACCCCTTTATTTATTCCATCCCTGTTCCCGAGTTGCCTTCGCCAGATCCACAAGACTCAGGAGAATGCTAACAAGACAGTCCCTTTTCCCCTCGCCTTTTCACTTCCCCTCCGACGAAGACGTCCCCTATTCCCTTGGTCAGGGCCCCTTTCAGCGACCCCAGTGTCCTCAATTGAGCTCCCGCCAGCCATGTCTGTTACTCAAATCTCTCCCGCAGCGGGTTCGCCGAAACCCCTCGAGAAAAAGCCTATCAAGTTTAGCAATCTACTACGTGAGTTGTATACATTCTCCGCTTGTTATCCCTCAGTGGAGTATACAAGTTCAGTGAAAAGGGATGATATTGCGGCTTGCTGACCCAGCCTGGTCTGTCCGTAGTTGGGGCTGGTTTGAATATGTTTGAGTAAGTATTTGCTTTCTTCCTTGTTCTTTCCTTGGGGGTGAAGAATGGACTGTTTTTGCTAATTAATTCTTTAGGGTCACGACGCTGGGACAGGTAAAATTTCCCGCCTCCATATGCGTCTTGGAAAGTTTAGAACTCAATTTCTAATATACTGTAGCCGCTGGAAGTGATCAAGACGACTATGGCCGCCAACAGAAGCGATAGCTTCGCCGGCGCCATGCGTCGGATTTGGGGTCGTGGCGGTGTACTTGGCTGTTAGTTTCCTCTGAAAAACCTGCTATCCCTCTTCACCCTCTTAATCTTCGCGCCATCATCTCCTAATTTCGCATATGAATACACATAGACTACCAAGGTCTCATTCCGTGGGCCTGGATTGAGGCGTCCACCAAAGGCGCAGTTCTTCTCTTTGTCGCATCCGAAGCCGAATTCTATGCCAAATCTTTCGGAGCTGGTGACTTCGTCGGCGGCATCAGCGGCGGCATGGCTGGCGGTATCGCGCAGGCCTACGCTACCATGGGCTTCTGCACGTGCATGAAGACGGTCGAGATCACCAAGCACAAATTGGCAGCGACGGGCGTGAAGCCTCCCGGCACTTTTGCGACCTTCATGGATATTTACCGCAAGGAGGGGATAAGGGGAATTAACAAGGGGGTGAATGCGGTGGCGATTCGGCAGACCACGAATTGGGGGTCGCGATTCGGGTTGTCGAGATTGGCGGAGTCGGCGATCCGTAGGGTCACTGGGAAAGAGGAGAGTGACAAGCTCAGTGGGCTTGAGAAGGTCATTGCGTCCGGGCTTGGTGGTGGGTTGTCGGCATGGAATCAGCCGATCGAGGTTATTCGAGTTGAGATGCAGAGTAAGACGGTTGATCCCAATCGTCCGAAGAATTTGACCGTTGGTAAGACGTTGAAGTATATCTATGATTCCAATGGGATGAAGGGATTGTATCGTGGCGTTACACCCCGGATTGGGTTGGGCATTTGGCAGACTATTTGCATGGTTGCTTTTGGTGATATGTACGTTTCCCCTGACCTGTTGTGGTTTTTTATATACTTATCCTTGCTAGCGTGTTTTATCATTGATACTAACAACATTCTTCTGAACAGGGCTAAGGAGAGCATCGAGAAACTAACTGGCGACAAGGTTACCGCCAAACACTAGAGAGCTAGTGGATATATCATATATGAATGGCGGCTGGCAATTATCATAAATTCTCATCATACCTTTGGAGACAAAACTCACTTTTATGTCAGTCGACGCATCTGTAGTTTCGCGGTATCTTGAGCCTTTGATTATTGCATAAACGACTTGTTCTCGTGTTGACTATTTTTTCAGTTACAGCGATTACCCCCCCGCCGTTTATATACTTGCTTATTTTGTGCTCTGTCGGGAATTACTTCTGTGTACTTGGTTTTCTTTTATTCCTGGTGTCTTTTAGAGCCTGTGTGACACGGCATGGATTTTTAGGTAACATATACGATGTAATACAGTTATAGATAATCAGTTATCATTTTGTTTTTATTTCTTTGTTTTTTTAATTTATTTCTATTTACTTCTTATATATATTCACCTTTTTTTGTCCTCAATTGTCTTACAACCAGTTGGTGGTTTACTCCGTACGCCTGCGTGCTGTTCCCCGCGTACCTGCGATCAAGGTATGAATGCCGCGCTTGCTGCGGTTGTGGCGTCTAGTAACCTCCTCCCTCCTATTCGCCCCACATTCTTATTTGCGGAGCGAAGCGGAGCAAGTATTTAGGTGCTTTCAAAACCTGATTAGAATAGAAGGAGCGATTGTTGCGGCCCCATTCTGCAATATAATTGATTGAAAAAATGCACACCCCACATGACCGCCTGTATAGGAAGTTGCAATGATCTGTATAGGCAGTCACCACTCATTAAGCAGGCAACTACAGCTTCAATTATTGCTACAGCTGCAATACAATATAAGCAGCAGCATCTCAAGCAGCAGAACTCTGAGCAGCATCTCATCTCAAGCAGCATCTCAAGCAGCAGGGCTCTGAGCAGCAGATACAGGACAGAATGATGATTATGATGAAAATATTCTATTCTTGCAGTGTAAGCTGGCAGGCGGGCGCCTGTTTACAATCAATTTCCCAATGTGAACTAAATAGCTCTGCAATTCTTAGCACATCAAGGTTCATGTGCTACCGCACATTTTATACTCTCCAGCAGCAGTGTCTCGCCACAAGTTTCTCACTACTCACAAGTCAGTTTGGCAGTCCGCTAGCTCAATTGGTTTCCTAAAAAAGGTTTCAAACTTGGGGTAAAGCACCCTACATACATCCAGCTCCAGATGCAATGGCCCGAGCCCGCGGTTTTCCAGGTGCTTGAAGCTTGGGCAGAGCGAAATTTCGAACTAAGATTCATGCTCACACGGTGGGGGGCCCTAGTGAAAAGGAAAAGAAGGGGAGATGGCCTGTTTGGTCATTCTGCACAGAGAATGTTCACGATATATACATCTGTGCAATGAATGCGCTGACCGCTAGGGAACTTATTTCACATATGAAAACGTCTGCCCTATCTGATGGGGGTCCACAAATATATATACAAATATATATGCTTACCACCTGCCTGCTACCTTGTTGCTCCTGCGAAGGATATGACCAAAATGGGATTTGGGTTTCCTGACTGGAACGAGCAACATCCATTAGCCCTAAATACACCGATTAGCCGTGTTCTGCCATGGTCTCGAATGCGTGTCCGCCGAAAAATTCCAAGCCATATATATATCTATATGACGACCAGTGAAAAGAGTCGGGATGAGATGAGAGCTGTGCTCGAGTGCGCTCTGAAATATGAACAACTGCTCTGGTTATTTGGGTCTGTTAGGGCAGGCCATTGGTGCTGCGGGTGAAATGGACTATGATTTCGAATGCGAGGTGGATAAACACGACTTGGAGCTTTCTCCATCCAAACCTCGCAGCCGCCATTTCAATCCAAGCTGGCTTGAAGTAAATACGCAGCGAGTGGCTTTTCTTTTCTCTTTTCTTTTTTCTTTTCCTTCTTTAACTTTTATGTAGTCTGTTTCAAGCCGGGGGCAATTGTTGAATCAGCCAGGTGGCAGCGCTCAGCCTCGTCAGGCGAACACCAAAAAAACTCGAAACAACTTCACGACCATGAAAGCATCCAACATGAGAACGCGAATCGCAAACAGTCAAAATTGTTACTTTTCAATGTCATTTTTACCTGATGTCTCAGACCGTCTACATCATTTTGTCTATACGACTTAATTTTCTTCTGCCGACATCCTGTTGAATTCTACCAGCGGTCGTTTCTCATTGGTGAGTGAGGGGGTTTGAGAACTCGAATCGTTTTTATTCCCGGCACAGCCCACCAGAGGCGGTATTATGTTGACTGTTGACTACGTCGATTTCTATCAATACATCTCATAGAAATCAGAGGTGAAAACGGTCTTTCTTCAACATTTAGCCAGAACTCACAGAAACCTACCATATGCACAATGAGCTTCGGCTACTCCGTGGCAGACCTCATATCCCTCACAACTCTCTCCTGGAAGCTCTACAAATCCTGCAAATCTGCGCCTAGCAGCTTTGCAAGCCTTTCTTCTGAAGTTCTTTCGCTTCATGCCGTGCTGAGAGAGGCGGAGGAGGCTCTTTTCCCTAGCGGCCAAAGTCACGACTGCACGGCTGGAAAAATCGCATGTACATGTACAACACCTGCCGCTCTACCACCCTCTGCCCAGGAGAATTTACGCGTCATTGCTGATGGGTGCAATGGAGTGCTGGTGGATTTACAGTCGTTGATTGACAGATATGAGAGCCTGGGTAGGAAGAGATCTAACACTTGGGGGAGAGTGAAGTGGGGTGCGGAAGACGTCGGGGAGTTGAGGTCACGATTGGCTTCTAATGTTTCTATGTTGAATACCTTTGTGAGGTGAGTGAGGGTCTATTGCCAGGCTATATATTGCTCTTTCTTATGTTTTGATGTGCTAACTTCTTCGTCAGCATATCCCAATTCACTGTTCAGCAAAAGCTCGATCGCTATATGCCCACGCATAGAAATGGCAATCGCGAAAGTTCGCTCATTTCCGAGCAGACGGCCGATTCGCTTGCCTCCAGTGATAAGCTTACCTGGCGTTCCATTCGCAAGGAGCTGGAGGAGATAGGAATTACCGTGGCCGCCTTCGATGCCAATAGGGAGTTTATCCTGAATTGGTTTGCGGAGGCGGTGGAGGCGGGCACCTTTCAACCTCGGGAGGCAGCGGACACGGATTCTAGGAGTGATGATACCGATTCTAACCATGCCACTTTTCATAAGAAATCGCGCTTTGCTGCCTTCCAGCAAGGTGTTTCTATGAATCCAAAGGAGGCGGCATCATCACCACCATTCCCTCGCAGCAACAGACCCAGACCACCCGCCGTCCAATCGCTGCACCCCAAAAAACCGACCGTTGGAAACCCTCGTTATTCACGTCACCAACGTTCGGTGAAGAAGCGTCACGAAAAACTTCCCTCCTCGCCTCCGTCAAAAGCCGCAACACCTCCGCTGTCCGCAAATTCCTCAAGACGAGTACCGGCCATCTTAGGCCGGAGTCCTATAGCGTAGCCCTTCAAACCGCCATCTCCCTCGGCGACCACGCTATTCTCGAGCTCCTCCTTGCCTCTCGCCCACTCAGCTACCCACCTCTTGACAACGAAATATACATCAACAGCCTCCTCGCCGCCTCCTTCGACGGCCTCCCGCAAATCCTCCATCTCCTCCTCACAAATCACCCAGAAAACAAAACATCCTTCCAATCCTTCTTCCCCCTCGCCCTGAAAGCAGCCGCTATCCGCGGCCGCACCCACATCATCACATCCCTCCTATCCCACTACTACGACCGCCTTAACCATCCCTCCTCCCCTGCCCATACACACCATCTCATTCTCGCCCTCCGCGCTGCAGCCACACAAGGCCATACGGACATCGTCCGCCACCTCCTCACCCGCGGTGCAGACCCCAACCGCGACAAACGCTTCTTTTTCGGCAACCCGCTCCAGGCTGCAAGCTTCAAGGGACATACGGAAATCGTCGCCTTGCTGCTACGGCATAATGCGGACCCTAATGCGCGCGGGTATCAATTTGGCAGTGCGTTGCAGGCGGCGGCGTTGCAGGGGCACGCGGAGATTGTAAGGCTGTTGGTTGATGGGGGCGCGGATGTGGCATTGGAAGGGGGCAAGTATGGGACGGCGCTGAAGGCGGCGAGGCACAGGGGACATGAGGAGGTTGTGAGAGTTTTGGTGGAGGGTGTGAAAACGGTTGATGAGGATGGGTCGGCGAGGAGAGGGTAGTTTGGAGGGATATTCGGGTTGTGGGGTGACCGCTGACGGTGTGCTATGATGGGCTTCGGGGCAGCTCAGGGGGGGGGGCTTGTGTGTCTTTTTAGGTATCCTTTTTTGTTGATTTTCGTAGTCATATCCCTATTTCCATGATGTCGAAGTGTGGATGTTCACTAAGGGTTCCCTATTTTTATGCTTCATAATTAACGTGGGGACGCTGGTCTTTCTCACCCCCTTCTTCGTAAAATATATTTTAATATATAATACTTGTTCTGGACATTTCTTTAAACATCCTGTGCTCCTATATGTGTTTAACAACTATTTTGTACAGTGCATACTCACAAGAACCAGAATATCTTCAGAATAGATGTGAATCAAACTTCTGTCCATAATGTCCATATTAAATATGTATGTGATCACTAGAGGTGGGACCCTTAATTACAGGATAAAGCCTACGGCTCAATTAACTATATGAATACAGTAGGCTTCTTTCATCTGCAGCATAGTCAAACTACATGTCTCAATGGAAAATATTATCTGCGAATATCCTTTTCGTTTTCTTTCCCTCTCGCCCCCCCGTTTCCCTTCCTCTCTCTCGCGGGTGAGCTAGCTAGCACATATATATGTATGTACCTTGATCTAACAGAGAGAGTTGATTATCTGCATACAATTACACAAGAAAAGAAATAAAGAAATGTGATGGAGGTGTGATGTGGCATTGAGTGTTTACAAGACACAAGTTGAAAATTGTGGGCAAAAGGTTGCGGGAAGAGAATATGCACATATGGAAGAAAAATAACTCAAGAACCAAAAAGGAAATAAAAAGGAAAATGTCTGGAGTTGGCGTTGGCGTTGGCTTTTTGAGTCGAGATCGAGTGGTTCACGTTTCTGGCTTGCTTCGTTTTTTGTTTTTGTTATGTTTGTTATCGAAAATGGAACCCTGAGGAAGAGAAAAAGGAAGTATATTGTGGGTAGATTTTAAGGTCTCTCTAATGTAACAGGATAAAACGGGGGTAATTGACAATGGTACATTAATGGCAGTGACAATGGAAATGACAGCGGCAATATGCTTCGCCTTTAGACAGTTAGGCCGATTTCCGCGGCGAAGGGGAGGACGTGCAGATCGCCAACTGCCGAGACGGAGGCTTTTCCAGAGAGGAGAGATTTGGCCGCCTGTTTTGATTTTCTTTACATCAGCTTGATTCAATAAATAATAATAAAAAGATATACAAAAATAGAAAAAAAACGGTGGAATTCAAGGGG
>LDEV01002898.1:0-14846 GCA_001014755.1 Blastomyces silverae
TTGGAAAAGAAGGTAGGAAAAAAGGGGGGGTTATGTGGAGTTGCTTACAAGTGAACCAACTTGCGAAGAGGGCAGTCTGTCCCGAGATAAGAAAAATTGGCTTGTTAGTTTTTTCCCATGATATTCTTTTTGGAATTCCCATTTCCTGCCTTACAGGGAAGAAAGAAAACACTTACGATCAAACTAAGAAGATTGTTAAAGACGGGGATAGCTTCCGCGATGATCCAGGCGATGACCCATAGTAAAGTGGCGATGCCAACCCATGTGCCAACTGAAGTCCAGCTTCGTTGGGACATGTGATCTGTGCCACGGAAGATGCGGACGTATAGGTATTTGCAGGCGACGTGTCCGTTGATGACGCCGGCAATAACGATCTAAACAGTGTTGTTAGTGATTGGTGCTTTGGTTTGAAGGGCGGATATATACATGTATTGGGGGTATGGAATGAAACGTACAGTGGGGCATGCAATGCCGTATGCGATCTTGCTGATGAGAGGTCCAGTTGAACTCAAGGCTGGTGATGCTACATCCCTTCCAGCAAAGCAGTAGATGACGACGCCAGCGATCGTGTACAAGGTAGTGTTGGTTCCCTGGAGGGTGAAGAGGGCTTTGGTATAATCGCGAGGATTTTCGAGCTCAGATGCAAATCCGAAAAATGCAACGTGGCCGGCTGTACATTATGGGAGGGTTATGATTAGTACTGAAGACAGATCTGATATATATATAAAAGGGATAGGAGAAAAGAACTAACAATAGGCAAAGATAATATGGCTGACTGCCATAAAGCCGTGGTAAATATCTGTCTTGACATATGCATCAATACCGTCGCCGGGTTTTTGCACCCCGACTGCCACCATCGTAATCATAACAGCACTAAAAATGCTAGCGAATGCTATAACAGAAATATAATTAGCCAATGATTGGTTCCATATACTTTTGATTAAAAATCATTCAAGGTTCATAGAGGAGGCTGACGGATATATTTAGATCCGTGCACCGGGACAAGAGAACTCACAAATAATAGAGAGCCAAGAAACATTCTTCAGTGTTCGTGGAAGGGTAAGGATTAGTGAAACCAGCATTCCCACAACGCCAAAAACAACACTGCACGTTCCGTTATTCGTAAGCGTGTTCATCATGACGACGAATGTAAGGACGTGGCTGGCCATGATGAAGATTAGGAAGAGTAGCTGCCCAGCGCCGAGAAACTCGCGGCCAAATCTGCCCATGAGAATCTCTCCGGCGTCGGCCATACTATGGACGTGCGGGTATGCAGCTTTAAATTGGCCGATGGTGTAGCCGGTGTAAGTCGCTAGAAAGCCAATAAATAGGAGAATTATAATGGCTCTGGAAGAAGGAGGACGTAATTGTTAGTTGTATTGAAGATATATCATTTCAATCTTTGGGGGGGGAGCTTTGACTCACGGTACTAATCCCAACGCTGCGACTGCTGATGGAAGAGCAAGAATACCCAGAGACATAGTCTCCGCGATCATGACTGTAATAATTGTCAGTGTTTATTCCTATGCGTCTGATGAACACAACTAATAGCGACACATGGGTTCCATACGTAGTCCACATTGCCTAAAAGCGAAAAAGCATGAATCGTCAGCAGTTGTCATTACATTTTCCTTCCAATGGATTTTTTTCCCCTTTCTTTTTTTTTTTTCGAATACATCTTGTAGGATCAAATAACTCACCACCACGTCAAAACTTTATATTTCACCTCAGCAGAGTCCTCATTCCCGAAGGGATCCACACATTTAGTCACGACATCCTTCTCGTATGGCGGGAGCGAAGTTGAGCTGTCGACATAGATCTTCTCTATGTCCTCTATTTTCGCCGGGGCCTGCCGTTCACTGAGATCAGACTGGATTTGTACCTCCTCTCCTTCCAGCATAACAGCCATCCTTCTTTTGAACCTGGCCCCCTTGACGGAAAAACCGGACGTGCAATGTTATTAACTTGACAATTGTCGACGTCCGAACAAGCTGTAGAACAACAGTAAGCGAGCAGAGGCTTTCCTGTGTTGTGTGGGGTAAGTGAGTAAGAAAAGGGTGCAGGAGGAGGGAAGGACGGCTAAATGACGAAAAATAATATAAAAATATGGAATTGAAATGAAGAAGAGAAACAGGAATAATGTAAAAGGAGAGAAAGAGGGTTTTGAACCGATTCTCCCGTTTCCACTTCTGGTCTTGGGAACCCGCCTTCTCCTTGCGCCAGGAAACCGCCTCCAAATCCTAAGCAGAATTCGGAGCCGAACAAAAAGGCAGTTAAGTGGAAATCGGGGCGTTTTTTTGGCCTTGTCTCCATATTTTTTTTCTCGCCACCCAGGGGCCCTTATCAATCATCATTATTATGCCTGAACAGGAGCCCGATGCCGAGGAAATCTCTTCCTGAAGGCGCTACATTTTTGTTGAGCTGGAAAGGCAGGCCGGCCGCTAAGCAAGATGGCCTTCCCAAAACGCCTTTCCCGCCGCCGCCTCCAGCTAGCCTGAGCTAGGTTTGTATAAAGTTGTTAGTTAACCATCTGTAAATAAAGTTGTAGAGCGTGGCGTCGTCACCTGCTGTTGCTCCTTCATTGTAATCTCGATCATATCGCACAACCTCACTCTCCATATGTCCACCTTTCTCCGGGATTGCAGATCACCACGTCTTCTATGTCTTCCTCCCCCCCGCATGTCGCACACTCGTTAGTAGTTACTAATACTTTATCAAATTGCTGTCCACAATGATGTGGGTACAGCCGGATTTCCCCGGTCCCGGCCGTTGAGTTTATGACACGAGCATAAATAAATGCCATATTATAACCTTTCCCCCCGTCCAAGGAAGACCTCAAAGCCACAACGCCCTAGAGTTGCATAAGAATCAGGTAGATTCTCAGTAAGTTGAAGCTTTCTTTAAGGGCGGTCGTCGTGCGGGATCGGCGCTAGAAGGCTTGAGGCGATTAAGCTTTCTTCTGGAAGCTTGGCACCACCAGCCGCCGCCAAGCAAAAATACCCGCCGACTTCCGGCTTCTTCTCCGGGAAACATAAATGCTACATGGGCACATATTTCGGTATCGAGGCTTGAGAGCCAGCGGCTGGGTTTGCGGCAGGCGGTTTCTGCTATATTCCCCGATGGATGGATAGTTATACCTAGGTAGCTATAATCGATACCATATATTGGAGATGAGTGGTGTGGTGTGTGGTTTGGGCTTCGGTTGGCAGATGAGGCTTGGCTGACGGTTGCCAAGACGCTGCGGCCAAATCGGGATGGGATTCGGCACTTTTTGTTTCTGACGGCTTCAAAACTCGGGCATATCTGATACCTGATATCAACACCATATCTACAAGACTACAAGAGTACCGTATTATTTGCAGACTAATGAACTGCTGCTCCGGGGCCGGCGTGCAAATGGTATCCACAGTAACTCTTTTATACGCTTTTCATATAATCTATGTCGCCCCCGCCGCCGGACTCCGAGACGCCGAGTTCGAACCTCTCGGTATTTAGCCCCCGATATGACCATCCTCCTGAAATCTCTGCGCTTTCTCATCCGGGCAAACTCAACATGTATTCATTTTCAAAATCAATGCTGATCAATGATACATATAATATAGTACGAAGGATTTCCTCTGAAGCCTTATGAAAACACACTCATTTGGTAGAATAGATATATCCATGGATGGACTACTCCGTACCAAGGTTGCACACACCTTCAACATGACCACTGCAACCCGTCTTGAGCTTGTTTCATGCCGCCATCCAACCAGGTGTTTGCCATATCAAAAGCAGATAACCGAGCCTTTGACTCCAAGGTACTTACTACCCCATACATGTAGGCGATGGAAAAGGGAGAGCAGGCCGGTCTCTGGGCATAAACAGGCCTATAAACTTAAATCATCATCATACTTCAAGTCCTGAATGCCTTCATGATTTCTTGAAAACCAGTGTATCTATCTCTGTGCTCATTGGTATAATTCATATTCACGACTCCGTTTAACTATTGCATTTTTGAGTACTCTTGTGCTATGAAATAGATATTGCTGCTAACTTTCTTAAAATCTTTCAAGTCAAAGAAAATCAAAGATATTGCTTTTTCTTTTATTAAAAGAATGTTGAATTGAGACGCTGACAGAACATGTCCTTTCGCCACATACTCTCTATAATGAATTGCATTTTGCCTTTAGAAGCATAAGAGTGGAGGGAGATGCGGAAGATCTCAGTGACAAAGTTGTGTTGAGCATGCCAATAGGATCAATAACAATCACAGTACGGAGTACCAAGGGGAAAAACAAAGATTCAATATGGCAGAAATGACACATGGGCAGCGGCATTATATCATTATTATACTTTCCCATCTAATCGGACAAGCCAGAATTCCAGTTCCACCCGGGGCACTTCCTCCACTTCCTTCATTCATACGCATACCTACCGCTGGGGATGCCCGGTGGAGATTCCCCCTAGCTCATAATGGCCCATTGGTAGTAGTGATCTGGCAGAGAGAGGTGTCACAGATGGGGCGATGAGGCCTATGGCATTTTGAAGCGGAAGGAGGAAAAAAGAAAGAAATACAGGGGGGAAAGAGTGTTGGTTTCCTCTGCTCCAGTTTTTTCTTATATATGTTGGATATCTTCCGCCTACCCCCTAGTTTTCAACCTTTAGGAGGAGCAGAATAAGTACTCATTTCAGACCAAAGATGGCTTTTTGAGGGGGGGGGGGTTTCAGGTCATATAGCAGGAGACTGCAAAAAAAAAGGGGGGGGGGAAGGACGTCACCAGATATCAAAATCTTACGAAATGGATGAGAAAAGGAGTGGGAGGTTTTGTGATTGAGCATTCCCTCCCGTGGATATCAACAGAGTATGCGTGAATTTCTTTTCTTTTCTTTCTTTTCTTCTCTAGGCACATCACGACTCTCCTCTCCCACATATGTGTTTTACTCCACAAAACCATGGAACCGCATGGAGGTCGGTGGTTCAATGATGAGTATAGCGGTTCGCCTGTGTCAGGTGTCAGGCACGAAGGAAGGATTACCATCAGATTTGCTACAAAGAATGAAAGAAAGAAAGAAAGAATCAAAGAATGAATGGATGGATGAATTGCGAAATCGACGATGACATTTACGATATGCTAAAGGAATATAGGCTATGTAGGAGCCGAAAATGAAAGAAACAAGAGAGCAAATTTATACCTATTAGTAAAAAAAAGTAATCAAAGTGGGCAAGTTTGACGAGTAAAAGGGGGGAGAAAATTCAGTGAAACAAACACAAAAAAGCATGCCGACCAGGGCTACAGCACCGAGACTCCAAAATCCTCATTAGTTAACATCACAGAGGTTGGTGGTGAAGGTAGGTACCACCTACACCACCCAAGGAGCTATGCCAACATTCCCCAGTCTCCAAACAATGAGGTATAAAAATATACCTGAGGTATCATTATCCCATGAAACGTTACTGCAAAAAACAGGCAAGCGTCCATCGGCAACCCAGCACCCCTTCCTCCGGTGCTAAGCAAAACATCAAATCCCCCCTTCTTTCCGCTAACGCAAGTGATCATCATCGTCATCATCGCATCATCATGATCAAACCAGCAAGCACGACGATAATCAAATAGAATCGTGCTCCCCCCTTTCCTTTCCATTTAACTTAGGACGTCGGCCGCTGTCCGTATACAAAGTGGAAAACCGTCAAGAGATGGTTTTTGGGGTCACGGAATTCCTTTCGCACCGCATCGCACAGGAGTTGGGTTTCGTCTATTTTCCAGCCGAGGATGCGGGTGAAAAGGGCCAGGGTGAATGATTCGATGCAGCTGCACATATGTTCCATTTGGTATGCGCCCACCTCCTTAAGTTTGGCGTCTTTGGGCCATGTTCCCATTGGGACCTGCGGGGAGGATACGTGTTAGTATCTATATTGTGTAGGGAAAGAAGAAGAAGAAGAAGAAGAAGAAGAAGAAGAAGAAATAAAGAAAAACAAAGAATCCCTCAACCAGGATGAAGAGACATACCTTGTATATATCATCCTGGACATTCTTGAAGCCGGCGTCGATCAAATTCTGCTTCTGCTCACCAGCAACATTAAGACGTTTCTCAAATTTTATACTTGCTTCATCCAATAGGGCTTGCCAGCGGGCTATATTGGGGCATTTCTTAAGCGTCGGGTCGTCGTCGGAGTGAATCCACGCTTCATATTCTTGCATTTCAATCCACCCTCCAGGCTTCAGGTGCTGGAGTGCGCGGCTGTACAATGTGTTCCAATCCTTTATGCTCCCGCCCATCCCTCGCGCATGGATATAATCGAATGCCTCATCTTCCGTATACACCCATTCACTCTCAACGTCATCGACATAAAACTTGCAATTGGGAGGCACCCAAGACGGCTGGATGGGGCTCAGGTCGTTCCCGATAACGGTGGTAGCGTGGAATTCATCGGCAAAATCGATAGCCCATGCACCTGTTGCTGTCCCGAAGTCCAGCACTCTCTTCGGGTTCGCGGTAATGGGCGCTCGGAAGAGCCGACCACCTAGTACAAGGCGAAAGATGTGGTGATGTAATTCGAGTCGCTCCTGCTCCGCTTCGTCATTTGGTAACATGTAAGATCCGTTCCTAAATCCGTGGTATCTCCTTCCGTTTTCTATAACGTGGCAAGAAAAGGGCATAACAGTATTAGCACGAAAAGCTGACCTGACCGGAAGGGCAGAATTTTCTTGGGATGACGCTCACCATATCTATATTCTAGGATTGAGGAGGAGAGCGAGGTTCCATGGGAGGACCCGCCGACAGACGCGCTGATAGAGGCGCAATCTCCATCTGCGAATTCTGTCTGTTTCGGTTGTTAGTTCCAGAGACCCTTGAAAGAAGAGGATTGAGAAAGGTAGCCAGGGAGTCACTACATCGATATCGATAATCCCGGGTTTTGGTGCAGAGGGCTGCACAATTGTCTCAGATTGGGATGTCATTTTTATTTGCTTCTCGAGGAGCGAAGGGAGCAATAAGCAAAAAGCAAAATCAAATTGACAAGGGCGAGAGAAGAAATGATCAAATAATATCTGTGTTACCAGGAAATCGTCAAAAGATGCTTGCTTTTCGGGGCTTCCACGAACTCGGGACCACCCATTTATATGAACCCAGGGCACGAGGGGGGCTTCCTGGCCTCCCCATCCTCGTCTTTTGGCTGTCCTCGCTTGCACATAACCAGACTGCCTTAGCTGCTGTGTCTAGGCCAGGAATCAGCTCGATTACCCCGTCCGCTTACTGCATAGGTCTTAGTGCGCAGACTTTCAACTGCTAACGTCGCGGAGATCGGAAACGCCATCCAAGTCTTCAGCGCGAGTGACCGGCATGCTGTTCCCGGACGGGTGAGAGTGGGCAACCTTTCTTGACTCGGCGTACGGAGCCTGGAGCCCGGGCACAGTAGCGTACTGCCGGACCTCACATTAACTTTCTGAAGAGAAACTCACTCCACATATGTTCGGTATGGTAAGATTTGCGACCGCTTCACACCGAAGGACTGGCTGAACCTGCTCAAAGGCCTGAGCACCGAGAATCTCAGTTTGGCATATCAGCCTCAAATAATGAACGGTTAACTAGATTATGAGACGTCAATGTTCTCTTTCAGTAGCTCCTTGGTCCTATATACCGTTCATCGTCGGTTTCTTTTTGGATAACATACGAAGTCCAAAAGCGTAGCAAAAATAATTGACACAAATCCCACGATCAACTCAACACTCCTGACATGAGAGTTCAGGCTAACAAAGATGGCGCGTAGAACTGGCGTCTTGAGATTTCTCCTCAACGAAGCTAAAAAGCAGCGGGAGGGGGGAAGGACGGCAACAAGTGGAGCAGCTAGGAAAAGAGCCACAACAAGGCCCTCTCGCCAGCAGCGTTTGCGAAAGTTGTTTTGGTCTTCCGCAAGTCTCAAACTCAAACGGCCGTCCCCATCCTCGAAGCATCTTTGGCTGAAATCGTTCGTTGCTTTCTGAGCACTGAGCAGCTCCACTGAGCAGCTACCAGCGCCATCGCTCGTACACTATGTAACCGCCTGCACACAGACCTAGCATAGTAAAGGCTCCCTTTCTGCATCAGTTTGAGGAACCAATAATAGCGCCATATCCACGCAAGGCCAAAACCCACTGCCCGTGATTTGTCTCCGACGCTAACTGCTGCATCCGAGGCGAGCGTTGGAGGTGCATCCATCCCCAGCCCGCAGGGAAACGTGGCTGACCTGGAATACCATTGGCATCTTGCTTTGACTTCCGAGAGCCGTAGACCTATTATTTGGTGCCTTTTGGCCGGGGGATCTCGCAAAGATGAGAGATATTCAAGCATTTTCTGTGCATTTCTTCCTGGTGATGTGTATTTGGGATAAACCCGTCCTTCGTGTCGTTGCGTGCAAAAATTTCAGACGCTGGTCAATTCAGCCAACCGTTGCTGAAGAGTTCATGACTGACTACTCGGAATCTGCGAGGAGGAAAAGAGGAACTGACAATATCAGGCCTTATGATCGCAGGCGCATGCGGATATCTGTGTCTACCTGGCAAGGGCGAGCTTTGAAGAGGTTGAAAAGAGCCTCAAAGGGTTGCTTATGTCACAGATCGTAATTGTTACTCCCTTCCACCTCCAGGCTGGGGATCTCCTTTGTGCGTCGATGAAAGATGAAAAAACTTCCCAGAAAATAAAATAAATAATTCTTGCATTCTGACAGCCATCCCAGCAATCATCTTCAAACCTGGCCAAACCTAACCCGATTGATGTTTCCTTCAGTTTTCAAAGGTCCAATAACAAGCCCTCTCATGCGCCGTGCAGACCCAACAAGGCAAAACGTTAGGGAAACTTGTTTCATTCTATCCATGGAACTGGCGTTTCGGCGGTTGTCATTCAATTGGGCATTGCAATATCTCTTTTGAGATAAGTTAAATCAGTGCAGACTTTCTTACGATTGCCACCCTTTCTGATAAAGAAAGAGAGGTATGGAAAGAGAATACCTTGAGGAGCTGGCTCTGGTATATATACTATACAATACGTGCTTGTAGCCAGATATATTCTTTTGACTTGCTCAAATTTCTGCTTGTTCTCACCCCAATGGAGCATATATGGATGTTCAAGTTTGCAGCCCGGATTCGTGATGATATCTTTTGCGAACCACTGGCTGCCTGCCGCATTTATGTTTCTACTCCCTCAAGACCTTTTCAAATTCCAAATCACCACTTCAAACAGAACTAAAAATTGCTTTTCTAGGACCCCATCTCTACGCCTTATGGATGAAATGAACTACAGTGGCCCCAAAAAACCCACCTCTAAGTTCGGGAGAGATACACTGGGTCCTGTGACATCATCGTTGGGACCATTTATTCGAGAGCAAAAGTCAATGGCGCCCCGCCAGAGGAATAATAGGGCTGCAATAGCAATTATAATGCCCGCGTGCTTCGTGTTGTGGCGCGCGTAAATCAATCAATTCCTCTCTGTTCATCGTATTTTTTTCTTTTTTTTCTTTTCCTTTCTTTCTTTCGTTACGGAACCGAACCCACTATGAAGGAGGCAATCAACTATGCCGGGCCGACCGTCAAAATCGTGGACAGCCCTATCCCCGAACCAAATGACGACCAGGTCCTGATCAAAGTGATCGTATCGGGCTCGAACCCGAAAGACTGGAAGATGCCGGAGTGGGCGGCGCTGTCGGGGGACGTTGACGATGACAATGGCATGTCTGGAACGCTTCAGAGAGCTGGGAAGGGAGTCAATCAGGGGGATGATATTGCTGGGATCGTTGAGACAGTTGGCGCGAATGTTGTAGAATTTAAGGTAGTTATCGATCGAATCGATATTTATCAAATATACGTGACGGGGCCAATGATTTTAACCTCTCGTGAAACCGAACAAGGAAGTTGAAACGAGCAAAAGCTGACTTGGACCTGCACCTTTTCTTAGCCGGGCGATCGGGTTGCGGCATTCCATGAAATGTGCATGCCAGGTGGCGCTTACGCCGAATATGCAATTGCTTGGAGCCATACAACTTTCCATCTGCCAAAACATACATCGTTTGAAGGTGCGAAGGGAAAAGAAAATCACCAATACCTATTAGACGTACCACTGTTCGATCGAGAGATATAATATGCTGATATTTGCCCCTTAATCGACACAGAAGCCGCAACGATCCCCCTCGCCGCCTTGACCGCTGCCGTCTCTCTATACTCAAACCATCGTCTTCCGTTCCCATGGGTGCCCGCCCAGGAGCCAATTCCGCTAATCATCTACGGCGCAAGTACGGCCGTGGGATCCTTCGCTATCAAGCTAGCTTGCAAGAGCAACATCCACCCCATCATCGCAATTGCCGGCAAAGGCTCGCATTACGTGGAAACCCTTATCGACCGGCGCAGAGGGGATGCAATCGTCGACTACCGCCGCGGCCTGAAGGCCACTGTTGAAGGAATCACAAGCAGTCTGCGACAAGCGGGACACTCCACGGTACACCATGCGCTCGACTGCGTCGCTATCAAGCGTAGCACGGAGGTACTGAGGAAGTGCATTGCCCCGGGTGGGCTGATAGATGTTGTTGAGGCCGAGGCTAATATGGACGTGTCGCCTGCAAGGGCCATGCCTATCTCGGTGGGGTCAGTGCATAGTATGGCTGGGTTTGAGAACAATGAACGCTTGGGCTTTGTGATGTGTCGGTATTTCACTCGGGCGCTGATGCTGAGGGAGTTCTCGGGCCATCCGTATGAAGTTCGGCCTGGTGGTTTGGCAGGAGTGCAGCAGGCGTTGATGGACCTGAAGGAGGGGAAGGCGAGCGCTACTAAGTATATTTTCCGCATTGCGGATACACCTGGGATTTCATGATATAGCTGGAGTCAATTTGTGGGCGTTGAGGAGCCGAGAAGGAGAGAAAACAAGAAATTCCATATTTGGGTCATGGAGCGCTGTGTAGTGTAGTTTAATTTGTTCGTAAAATCCCGTCAAGTATCCCCAGCTCGCACTTCGCAGTCGATGCTGATATGTCCGATATCCAGCGACATAGTGTACATAATAACAAGCTGCAATCCCATCAGATAAGAACTTACATATGCTACATGGTATATTGTTTTCGATGTATGTTCCACTGGATGTTTGTCGGCCAATTTTCATATCCTGTGTTGTGGCCAGATCCAATTTCCGCGGTTACCGTCGCCTGTCATCTGTGCCTGGCAAACAGGATAAAAATAGGTGAGAAGCGAAAAAAAAACGAACAGGAAAATGATCCAATATCTCTCCATCATCCACTCATATTTGTCCCGGTCGTCAGTTGGTTCTGAGTATACGAAGTACGAACCCACCAAGAGAGAAAGTCATTGCTTGGCTCTCTTTTCTTTTCTTTTTTGCGGCGCACTCCCTTGCCAAGGGTAAAACTTCCCTGGAGAATGGAGATTATTCAAATAACTGTTAGCTCTATGATGACTGTGTTTGCCTTGTCTTGCCAGGTTTAGATGCCCCTTTCACACATCTGTGGTCTCTAGCCCGTACGTGGTAGCTCAGGTATCAAAATAGGAAACCTCATCAACAGGAGGAGAAAGTGCCTAAATGTGTCGTACATTAAATAGCACCCATTGAATAGTTATCTCCGGTGTAAATACCTGCGTATGGTTACTCATCCTCTATCAGGCCACTCACCGCTTTAATAAATACCCCCCGAACTGCTGGGTACTGTATGTATGATGACTTTATTGCTTCAGGGAGCAAATCTTTTTATAAAACGACAACCAATGAAGCCAAGTATCCGAAGAAGAGTTGAGGGTGAGATAAGACAATAGTGTCCTTCATTGCCCCTCTGATGAAAATCAGCGTCCAAAATAGAAAAGCCGAGCGGCGCCCTGTGTACCATACAGCGTAAGCGGTCCGCTTCTCAGGGTCTTTCTTCAGACACGCACACTCGAGAACAATATTAAATAGTTATGGAGATCATTCCATTGTTGGCGCCAGATTTCTGCATGTGTGTTTCGCATAAGAAGCCCTTTCGATGTTTGGCATGTCCTGAGCCCGTCGATCACTCTGGGCCACTCGTTCTGGGGCCTGGGAGGCCGCGCTAAACACCTCCCTGCAGGCGAGGCGTTGGGGCGAAACCCCATACCATCGCACTAGTGCGGGTGGACGCGTAGGGCTTGGCAAGTCATTATTTCCTATTGGACACAGCGAGACGTCCAGGCCCCATCTTCAAACGTGGGAAATCTTGATCCCCGACGTCCCAGTAGTGGCGGGAGGAGGTTGAAAAGGGGAACCTGGCTCGTTCCACAAGGATTCCAAGCAAGGTTTATGGAGCCCTTGTGCCGGAGAGGAAGTGCGTTGCTTTCGGGCGCCTCTTGGGATCTCTATCGATTACTCGCTATTTATTTTGGGCGAACAGCGTTAAAGGTTTGGGCGGTAATCCTGATCAAAATTGAGGCCAATCGTTGGTTGAAGATCACTCCTGACCCTGAAAGCTGCGTTGTTTGGAATCAGGCGCCATGAGACAGACAGACGGAAGACCAGAAATAACTGGGGCGGGAAGGGGGGTCAGAGCCGGGGCCAATGCCAGCAAGCGCCTGTAAGAAAGCCCATGGAGCAACGGTGATTTGATTGCCAGTGCTACTTGAGGGTGAAACACGGCCGGGAGCAGGCTTCAAAGTCGCTAGCAGCCAAATATCGCGCAATGACTGCTGGCGTCTGCTGCAAAGGAGAGTTACAAGAATAACAACAAATATCTGGCTGTGGTGAGAATAATCTTTGGTGCTGACCACTGCCACCCAATGGGCGCTAATTCACTTATTTATATTAAATAGTGGTTATCAACTCCTGATATAAGCATTGTCTTTCTATATATACATACATACCTGATCACTGCGACTGCGGCGGGTGTTGTCACCATCATCACCTGACTTTCTCGATCAGGAAATCCAGAATCAATCCATCCATCATCCTGACTCCTTTTCCTTCTTCCTTTTTACAACAAACAACAAACTTCCCTTCTCTTCCTGCGCAGTAACTCTCGTTGTCTCAGAACTGCGGGCCATTGATAAATATCTAACTGCTTTGTTGCCCCCCGCCTCTCTCTCTCGCTCTGTCTCGCGCTCGCTCTCCTGCTTTCTTTTTCTCTCTTCCTAACATATCTATCTCTATACCATCCTCTCATTTCATTGTAATTTTTATCGCACCAGCCCCTGCGCCCAGGTCCCCCTTTGGGCGTCTGAAACAACAAAGCCTTTGACACACCAACAAATCGATCCTTGATCTCTTTTGATATAAACTAGACTCCGGACTGCCTCTGCGCATTGTCCATCCTCTTTATTTTTTATTTACCACTGCTGCCTCCACAGACCAGAAATTGGAAGAGCGGCCTCACCCTCCGCCTTCTCTTATCCATCCTACAGCCGCAAATTGTCCTTTCAAGATGAATGTCAACAAGAAAATCGGTCGCTTCAAGCAGTGGGCGGGGGAGCGCATGGGATCGGAAGCGAAAACTAATGTCTCAGATAACTTCAAGGCGCTGGAGATGGAGATGAACTTGAGACATGAAGGTGAGATATGGAAGATAGGAGGACAATTTTCGGTGTCAAATCTAGCGTTGTACTGTATGTCGCTGACCATTATGATGTCCTTGTTTTGGCAGGAATGGAGCGACTCCAAAAATCAATGACAACCTATGTGAAAGCGTTGTCCAAGCGCAATGAAGGAGATGATAAGGAGAAGACTCTACCAGTTGGATATATGGGTACAACTATGGTGAACCATGGAGAAGACTTTGAAAGCGCCTCAGAATTCGGACAGTGCCTTATCAGTTCGTGAAATGCCCCTCTTTCGGGTTGAAGTGAGGTTGCTGATTCCCCTGCTCTAGATTTTGGACGGACAAACGAACGTGTCGCGAGGATCCAGGAGACTTACATTGCGAATGCGACTACCAGCTGGCTGGAGTCGCTCGACCGGTCACTTGTCCAGATGAAGGAATATCAGGTATGAGGATCATTTTACGAAAATGAGTTTGCGGTGTACTGAGAGAAAAAAAATCCTGACAAATACACTCCTTAGAATGCGAGAAAGAAGCTGGAAACCCGTCGGATCGCATATGATGCTTCCCTTGCCAAGATGCAAAAGGCGAAACGAGAGGACTTCAGGGTGGAAGAAGAGCTGCGGAGTCAAAAAGCAAAATATGAAGAGTCCACCGAAGACGTCTACAGGCGGATGGAAGATATTAAAGAAACTGAAGCAGATAGCATTGCTGATCTGGGAACATTCTTGGACGCTGAACTCAACTATTACGATCAATGTCGAGACGTTCTTCTGCAACTCAAAGACAACTGGCCAGCTGGGTAAGTTTTGACTGAAATATCAAATGACAGCAGTAAACAACGCCCTTTTGCAACACAACATCATCAAAACTAACCTAATCAATACAGCCAAACACATTCGCAAGGCGGGTCATCCAGACGACCTGGACGAAATCGGTCAAATACAGCACATTCATACCACGATCGGTACGAAGCCGTGCAAGAAGAGCCTCCTATCCCAACCATAAAATCCAACCGAGCCGCTTCCATGCATCAGAATGGATCTCCACCCAGGGCCTATTCGCCCGATTCGCCCTACCAGCACCGACCAAACATGACCCGCACCTCAACATTCGAAGGGCCCTCCCAGCTCCGACGTGACGAGTCACCCGCCATAGCACAACGCATAAGTCGCATAGCAAGCGACAGTGCAGCCTTACGCAATAATAATAGCAGCAGTAGTAATCACCATAGCCAAGTGCACCTCCGGGCCGTAAACAGACCTTACGACCACTACCCGGAGTCCCCAGACGACGCATCCTACGGCAAAGGCGGCGGCGGCAGCAGCCCTGATCGGTACTTCCCCGGCGGCCG
>LDEV01002901.1:0-10797 GCA_001014755.1 Blastomyces silverae
CAGGGGGCCGACATCCAGATCGTAGCGTCATCCCGAAGGGTGGAAGGTTACGGGGCCGTCGGCCGCGATACAAGGGCGAGGCACGTTTCGGGCGAGCAGCCGGTGGAGTCTGCTCCAGGATATCAGAATACTCCACTGGCCAGACATCAAGCCCGGCAGCAATGTCGTGCCACCGCTGGGGAACTGTGGGAGAGGTCAAAGCCCTGATTGTGAATGCTACGATCTGCGCGACGGCAGTCAACTGGAGGTCATCGTCGTTGATCCCCTGGACATCCAGGCTAGGGATACAGAGCGCACACTGAACCGATGACGGATTATCTGGGATGTATACGAAGATGAAGGCTTCCCCAGTGCACACGTAGCCGTAACGTACCCCTTTGCGCACCATGTAGGAGAAGAGCTGGGTTATGACAGCAGCAACGAGTCTTCTGCAGCAGAATTCAACATCATCGGACTCCTGACCGATCACACCCCGAGCGGGTTGGATCTCTTTGGTCAGACCTGTGGCCATCTCAGCCTGCGTGAGTTTGTGAGGTGCCTTATATTCGATCGCGATTGCGGGGATGTGTTCGTCGCCATCCCGCCGGTAGATACAGAATCGATCTGCTTGCCCTCCCGTGACCACTGCGGGGCCCTCCTTTCCCCTCTGGCCTTTACCTTTTTCTCTGGGCGACGATCTGGTTCCCGACGCAGGGTCGATTGACATCTGCTGGACTCCTTCACTTAAGGACTTCGCCTGCGGAGGCCCCGGATTTATATGGCTCTCAAAGGAGATGGATCCCTGCAGCCCGAATGCCTCTCTAAGGTCTTGGTTTTCGGCGATCCGGTCCACTATGAGTCGGACTTGATTCTCCACTGTACCGCGTTCATAATATCGAAGATCCGATTCCGATGTGATCGGGCTGATGAGCTGGCGGACGTATTCAAGCTGATGTTTTGATGGAAACAGCTTTCTGGTCAGAAAACACGGATAATTAGTGAGTGTCTCCCATACAGTCATCTGCTCATCAATGAAAGTGTCCCATATGGTGATGAGCGAGGGAACCCTCCGATTAGTCGGGTTTGTTACCGTGCCCTGGGTAGTTCTTGTCGGGTCTGTCACGATGGGGATCGCGAGCAACAGCTCGTGACAGGCATGGAGGAAGACTGGCAATGTTGTAGGCTGTGAATTTGCGGCAAGGTCCTCTGCTTCTTCGCGACGTCGCTGTTCCTCCTGTCGTAGTTGTCTTTCTTCTCTGACCTGGGCTTCCGCGCCTTCGCGCAACATTCTCTCCTCATCTCGTAGTCGTCTCTCTGATTGAAGTTCAGCCAGCAGCTCTTGTACTCGGCGGTCGTCCATTCTAGGCCGTGTCCTCTGTAGTTAGAAATGCAGTTTGTGCCTGGCGGTTAGAATTTATCTGGAGAAGTGGCCAAGGACCTTGACCGGCCGGGGAAGATGGCTGACTGGGAAGGCGCGTCAACAAACAATCCAAGCCATATTTCCCCGAGGAAGCTAACCTTGGAAGTTCTGCCCAGGTCAAAGCTATGCATTTATGTAATAATAATGCCGACGTAACTATAGTTGACACGATCACCCACAGAACGCTCGCGCCCACCGAACGCTTGGGCAGCACAACGTCGTGTTAATGTCACTTCATCCTCCAGTAATTCCACTTTCTCACAGCATTCACTTCCATTCTAAAATGAATTATTAAGCTCAACAAAGCTTTACAAATCAACTATAGAAGTTTCTATGATCTATTTTACCTGTACTATTAATGCCTAAATGTATAATATAAATATCTTCTTGCATTGTTGAAGATTGCATTGTTGAAGATTGCATTGTTGAAGAACCAAGTTATATAGATCTGCAGCCTGAGCGTTCGGTGGTGGATCATGCAGCGATCATGTTACAGTAGGTTGAAAATATCGCTTATGTAAGGCACTCCCCCCTCTCGCCCCGCCAAAAAAAAAAAAGTATCGGAGTTTAGAATTAAGATATTCGTTCATGCTTCATTTCTTAGCAAGAGGCGTTCAATATTTTTGAAATTTTACCTTCTGTACAATATCCCAATCTATAGGATGCCATCAACTGCAATCGACACACCAGAAACTACAAGCATGGGGATGAGCAGCAGTCCCGTCCCACCTCTGAGGAAGACGCTCACCTCCGAAAACGAGTCTTTGGCAAGACGATTCCGCGCCTTATTCTCCTTGAAGCATGTCGCTTGTCTCCAGCCGCCTACAGAACAGAGCCTAGATGCGATCCAAGCGATCGCCGCAGCATTCTCATCGCCATCAGCCCTTTTGAAACATGAACTTGCTTACTGTCTGGGGCAGACTAAAAACGTAGCTGCAGTTCCTTATCTCCGGGGTGTGTTGGAGAATCGAGCAGAGGATCCCATGTGTCGGCATGAAGCAGCGGAAGCCCTGGCAGCGCTGTGCGATGAAGGCAGTCTAGATATCCTACGGAGTTTCAGAGATGATGAAAACGAGCCTGATGTCGTAAGGGAAACCTGTGACATTGCGGTGGAGAGGATTGAATGGGAAACGTCTGATCGACGCAAGACTGAGAAGCTAAAACAAAGGTAACAATATATACAAAGTCGCATTTCTTTGCTAATGATATATTCCCTTGGCTAACGTATTTTGTGCTGTCAAATAAAGTGATTTCGCATCAATTGACCCTGCCCCTCCACTGCCAATGCCCACCGATGAACCTTCCATTCCCGATTTAGAAAAAACCCTTCTCGATCCGAAACTCCCACTTTTCCAAAGATACCGAGCAATGTTCGCCCTTCGAGATCTTGCCTCACCCCCCGATCTTCCGACCGCCGTCCCCGCGGTACTTGCTCTAGCAGAAGGTTTTAAAGACTCTTCGGCACTATTCCGGCATGAGATAGCATTCGTCTTTGGCCAATTGGCTCATCCTGCTAGTATCCCCAGTCTCACCGCCACGCTCCACGACATGAAGGAAGCTAGTATGGTGCGTCATGAGGCCGCTGAGGCTCTTGGAAGTCTTGGAGACGAGGAAGGAGTGGAGGAGACCCTAAAGAAGTTCTTGGACGACCCCGAACAAGTGGTGAGAGATAGCGTTATCGTTGCGCTTGATATGGCAGAATTCGAGAAGAACGGAGAAAAGGAATATGCGCTCATTCCTGAAGCTGTCGCTACGGCGTAAGGCTCGATTGGGTTCTCGGGTTGTGGAGGAGATCGAGTGGACAGGGGTTGTGTGGTCAACCCTGAAATTCTTGCTTTTTATATTGTTTGTGGGTTTGTTCATGAATGAACTACTGGCGTCCGTGGTTCAGTTGTTTGTGTTGAATCTGCAAAAATTAGATCAGAGAGTCATTATGCGCCCAATGTATGATTTTAGACAACTTGGGTAAGGACGTACTTGTGTCCACATCCTTCGCAGGAGTAGAAAACGGTGCTTCCTTCGTCTGCACTACGTAATTGCAATGTATAGTATCTCATCTCAGGTCGATCACATTCCGGGCAGCTCTCCTGGGCTATCGCATTTCCCCGTTTGTCAGCGGCCGTCAGAGTTTGCACTGCGGACCTTTTCGTTCGGAGTGCGGAAGGGAAAGCATCGGGTTTCGATTCCGACGTGATGGTTTTGGATGCAGTGTCTGAAGGGGGGATTAATTGAGAGAATATTCAGTGAAAGGATAATTGACAATCTCGCTCATAATGTGTGTTGTTACCTCTGTTTTTTGTTCCACAAAGCTCACAGATCAGAATTGCATTCTCATCGCCCGTAGACTCGCGCAGCAGATTCCCACAGTCTGTGCAGAAGATCAGGGACCCTATCGAGGCCATTGTGCGTGGATGTATCAGGATTACTGTATTGAAGTTTATATTATGGTTGACGATTTGATAGCCCAACACTTCAGTAAGATAGAGATATGCTAAATATTTTATTCATAGCCAGGCTAGAAACTTTCGAAAATAATCAAGTTGGATATTTCGCAGTTGCGAGCTCAATATTTTTGGGATCATGTGATAAATTATTAGATAATCGTTTCGGTCCAATCAGATCAAACTCATGACCAAAGAACCCACCAACCTCAAAAGAGCAGCTTGCCTGGAGGCCTCCATTATTTGGTCATACCTGGCACTGAAGGCCTCTGTAACATGATAGTTAGAAATTGAAATAGTGATGAGAGTGATATCAATCTAGAGCTAATTTATACATAAGATTCTCATGTGCTGTAGGTTAGTGAAGATACATACTCAGTCAAGTAGATCTAATCACAAATCAGAACTACATATCTCTACAGAGAGCATGAAGAGATTATCACTCTGCTTTTATATGATACATCAAGTTTTTCATACAGCATGCTCAATCTATTCTAGTAGTCATGTAAGAAGTGTCATTGTCACATTCACTTGTATACTCCTTGAAATGTCTGTTCTAATTTTCTTTTCAAATTAGTTCTTTCTTCACTTGATCAAGATATATATGTATTTATTCACTCACTCTTCTACTTCTTCAAAAAGTGTAGTCAAGCTCAGACAACTTTTTTAATCGCGCTTCTCAGGCTCAATCAATGTGTTCACAGTAAGATTTTTAGTTTCTTTGCTACAACCAGCTCAAACAGGACTCTCACCCCTTGATCTTTGCACCTCATCAATCTGTAGCATGGCTGTCAAATCTATAAGTCATCGGTTGGCGTGTGGGGGAAATCAAACATGAAATGACAAGGCTGGTGATATAAGTAATTAGGCTAGAACAAATTCTATCTACATGTATATCAAAATTTCCACCATATCCTTTTAAACAGCTGGAGTATTCTCAAATGGGAGTGAGGGTACGGAGTAGTGTAAATCAAGGTCTGCCAGCCCGCTAAATTGAAGTGAGGTTAAGCGCTAAAAGGAGGTGGAGCCGAGCGCGGCAAAATTGCGGCGTCATGCATTGGCGTTTAAGTTAAGCAGCAGGTGCCTTGCATGGGTGGAATGACCCTGAACACCACAACGCCCGACTGGCCATGACTTCAACTTCACCGCCCTGAGAATAATGTGCACAGGGGGATTGTGCAGATTAACCCTATAACGCGCGTCTACCAGGCGTACCTCTTGGTAGGATTTCCGCCATGCAACAAGCTCGTCACCCGGGAATCCAGGTGGTCATTTCCGACCATGGCGCCTCGAACTACAACGGTACTGGCGAGCGGCTGGCCAAACCACTGTCGGTTGATGAGGCACTTCAGTTCTCTCCTATGACAAGTGTTCCTGTCTTTGGCCTAGGTAAGCTCACTTCGTAGTTTCTTGAGTTTAACTGGAATCCGTCACTGACCATATTTCTTTTTTTTATCAGACTCCATTCTCCGCCCTGACATCGGCCAACCTTCCCTCTCAAACCTATCTAGCACCCATGACCGCAAAGCTGCCGGTGAAATTATTGACGACCTGGATGACGAGACCCAAGCAAGTGCCGGCGAATCCACTCGTCTCGAGACTACCCGCCGGTATTTGCAGGAGTTATTGAGTGGACAATCGACAGAATAGTATGACATAGTTCTCCCATCTTCACTTTTTGCGCTCCATTAACACTGAATCCCAGTGAGTTCAAATTACCATCACGATCTCGAGTGACTCGCAATTCCGTAAAAGCTCAGATTCTAAATACAGAATCTTTGAGCCGAGGCCACCTCGGGCCCTTCGCAAAGATGGTGTTAGATAGCACGGACGTTCCTTATCGATGTATGATCATCCTGTTATTGATTTTACAAGAACTTGGTTATTAATGAAATATGAATAGACCCGTCGCCTATTACGCCTAGCCCTAAAAAGAAACTGGAGGTATCAAAACCCCTACCGTCGCCGACGTTAAGTGAGAACGTTTCTCCTCAAATTATCGGGGAATCCAAACACCATAGCGACTCCAAAGCCTTTCTTGGGCTGCAGAAACCCATGCAGAAGCCCCTTATCCTAGTACCCTCGTTACCTTTGTCATCACAGCCCGACGAATATGTTCATATCGGCGACCAGTCGCCCCCAAAAAGGAGGAAGCTAAACACCGAGGATGACGAGAAACTGGCTGCATTACGCCTAAGAGATCAAAAGGAGGAGGCAGATGCAGCCTTGATAAAATTACAAGAGCTTTTTCAGGAGGTCTTTGAAGCAGAGGATCATCTTGAACCAGATACATCTTCAACCCAAGCTCAACCATCTAACAAATTTTTCACACTCCCGAAAGCGATGGATGATCTTGGCCCCGTTTTATCTTCTGAGACACACTCCATGCTCCAAACAGCAATGCAAAAGGTTACAGGCTATGGACGACTCCGTGATATTCCAACAGAGTATTTGAACCGTGTCCAAAAGCTCTGCGAGCCGCCCGTGATATCTGCCCAGACTCCGGATCTAAAACTGGAACATGCTCCCTCGGATGAGGATACAGAAATCTGGCTTAGAAGGCTTGCTGACATGCGCAACGCATTGCTGGCAATTTGCACCTTGCTTCACACGATGTCAGGGGAGGTGACGACAAAAGATTTGTGCCCAGAAGATGTGATACAGGCTATCCCGGGCGTCCTCAACCATGTTTTCGACGATTGTCTCATCCCTGCTGTTGAATGCCGGCCGAATGGTAGAGATGCGGAACTGTTTACTTTCTTCTCCACCCATAAAAATAAACTTGCGGGCTTGGTTCACCAAACGAAGAAAGTCCTAAATCTTTTAGCTCGTTTCCTTTCCAACGTCGATGTTGCTGAAGGGACTATCACCGCAACTGAATTCCTTGCCACAAAACTAATTTTTGTCGAAAATGCTCATAGTGACAGGGATTCAGCCTTGGGCTTCCAAAAGTTTGAGGCCGTTAGAAGGGGTTCTATGGATGTCCTAGCAAAAATATTCGCGAAATACCCGGAGCAGCGCTCCTTTATTCTTGATGAAATACTGGTATCATTGGAGAAGCTCCCATCTACAAGACAGAGCGCTAGGCAATTCAAACTCATAGACGGGAAACATATCCAGCTACTTTCTGCCCTTGTAATGCAGCTCGTGCAGACAACTGCAATGCAAAAATTATCGAAACGTTCGAGAAAGCCGAAGCGCCATTTACCTC
Source organism: Blastomyces silverae (assembly GCA_001014755.1). Lineage (NCBI taxonomy): Eukaryota > Fungi > Ascomycota > Eurotiomycetes > Onygenales > Ajellomycetaceae > Blastomyces > Blastomyces silverae. The sequence continues at coordinate 7,052 of LDEV01002901.1, forward strand.
TTCCGAAACTTGGGCAGGATGAAGGCTCTGAAAGTGAGGATACCTACGATGAGTCTGACGATGAAAGACCCAGGAAGGGCACACCACTGGAATTACTTTCAAATAAAGTCGAACCACTCTTTGATAATGCCATTCGCAGTGCACAGTATATTACGCGATTCATCGTTCAGCGGGCCATGACCTCCACTAAAACTGGTGATCAGCCATACCGGAATATACTGGACCTTTTTACCGGAGACCTCATCAGCGTCCTTGGCTCGACGGATTGGCCCGCCGCAGAACTTTTGCTGAGAGTTCTTGCCTCGCAAATGATTGGACTTGCAGACCATGATAAGACCCCTGCCAACGCAAAAAATATGTCACTCGAGCTCTTGGGGTGGATGGGGTGTGCAATCTCCGATCTTACTTCCTCTATACATCATTTAATTCCCAGTATGGATGAGGGTGATTCAAACCTATCCGATTACCTACGACAGCTATTTGATGAGCATCTAAATCGGTCATTGCATACAGAAGATGTTGTGTCTGTTGATGGGCCATACCGTATAGTTCTTGAGTATCTGGAGGAGAGGGATGTTGAAAACTGGCAGCTTTCTAACGCTCGAGGTTACTTTCTGGCACACTGGGCAAAAAATGTGTGCAGTTTCTATTACGATCCAGAGAACAGGGGAATTGCATCCGAAGGCGAATCGGTCGACGATCTGGCGAAGGCCCTGCGTAACATGCTGTCTGACCCCAGATGGCTAGAATCTCACAAGTGAGTCTCCTTTGGAGTTAGGATATACACGTAAACTAATGTTTGAATATAGCGAATTCGATCGAATAGCTACGCATCATGCTCGCTTCGCCTATCTTTTGACTCTCCTCAATATGGGGTTCTGCAAGGCGTTTGACAAAATTTTCAAGGTTCTGTTAAACTCTATTACCAGCGATCAAGCCAAAGTGCGAAGCCGAAGCTTGAAGAGCGTCATTCAAATGTTGGAGAAGGACCCGACCCTGCTAGACCGTGACGACACTGTGATGACGTTGATTTTCCGATGCGCTACCGATTCCTCGCCCATGGTTCGAGACTCGGCGCTCTCCCTCATCGCAAAGTGTATAACTCTTAGGCCGGCGCTTGAAGAGGACGGTTGTCGCACCATTTTATCCTGCTCTGCAGACCCCACTGTCGGTGTTCGAAAGCGTTGCATTGGCGCCTTGAAGGATATTTATCTCCAAACATCGCGTAAAGACCTGAAAATTGCCATTGCTGACAACCTGCTACAACGAATTACAGACACTGAAAGTAGTGTTGCTGCACAGGCTCGTCAAGTCTTGGAAGAAATATGGCTTGGCCCATTTCACCACCCGATTAACTCGATCCAGGATTCACCCCAAACCAAAGTCTCCTTGGGAGAATTGGTTGATCTTATTGTTGGCTCCGTCGAAAAAAGCGATGCAGTCGTTACCACGCTTGAAAAATTTGTCAAATCCGTACTCTCCGACGACGCAAAGTCGGCATCCGCAAATTTCAAAGTGTGCAAAGCGATTGTGGCCACAATGTTTGAGCGAATCATAGACCATGCAGATTCACCAAACAAGCCGAGCATCCAAGCGCTTCTCCAGTCTATCACGGTGTTTGCCAAAGCGAATGCGAAGCTCTTTACTCCTGACCAATTGGAAACACTGCATCCCTATATTGGCCACCTCTCTACCGCAGATGATCTCCTCCTGTTTCGATCTGTGGTTGTCATATATCGATGTGTTCTACCTTACCTTTCTAACGCCCATAACACTCTCCTCAAGGAAGTGCAAAATGACCTTTTCAAGAGTGTTTCCAAATTAGCGAGGACTGAGCTCAATGAGGTCATGGCATGCCTTTGGACGGTCGACAGAGTTCTACAAAATACAGAACGGCTAGTGAAGCTTACCATATCTGTTCTCAAGGGTATTGCTCAGGCGAAAACTCTAAAATTTGACAACTCGTCCAAAGCAGATGCTCTGGGGAGGGTGAGAAGCTACATTCGAATCGCTGGTTGTGTTGGAAAACATTGTGATCTGGAAAAATATTTTAATTTTTTCAAGCAGTCATTTCCAACGACCAAGGCCACGTCTGTTTCTGGTTTAATGGTCGACTTCATAGCCCCGTTTGTTCTTCCTCAGTATCCACTTGAACTACGAATAATGGCATTGGAGAGCTTAGGCTCTGTATGTCAAACTTGGCCTGCTCAATACAGCCAGGAACATGCAAGAGTCGCTTTGTCTTCGGTGTTCGAAGAAGACAACCCGGATTTGCAAAACATAGTGTTGAAATCATTTTTAGAGTTCTTTTCTGTCCATGAAGGGAAGGCCGAAAAGTTGATACAAACTAGTGACTTAGCAGCTGATGCTGAGAGCTCCACGAGATTAGCCGCCTCCTTGAAAGCTAGCGAGAACGATGGAGCAGCGGCCTTGATTGCCCAGCACTTTCTCCAAAATATGCTCCACGCAGCTCTTTCAAAGCAAGACGCCTATGCATTAACGGCGATTGAGTTGATCGCAAGTATTAATCGCCAGGGCCTTATCCACCCAAAGGAATGTGCTGGTGTATTGGTCGCACTGGAAACGTCGACACATCCAACAGTCAGCAAAATAGCTTTTGAAACTCATAAAATGCTGCACGAACAACATGAATCTATGTTTGATCGAGAGTATATGCGGGCAGTTCAAGATGCATTTTATTACCAGCGGGATGTTGTTGGGGATCCAAGCGGGGCTTTTGGTCGCCCATATACTTCGAAACTCGCGCCCCTTTTCGATATTATCAAAGTCAGCAATAGCAAATACCAGAGGAAATTCCTAACCAATCTTTGCTCAAAAGTTGACTTTGAGCTTCGCAAACTGGACGTTTCAAAGGATCCACCGGAACACTTGCTCCTATCTAGATTCGTTTCCCAAAACATCGCCTTCTTTGAGTATGCGCAAATTGCGGAAATCCTCCCCACAATTGCGTGCATTGAGCGTATAGTGGCCGCAACAGGCACTATTGTAGCTCATGCAATCGAAACAGATTTGTTCCAAAACACGATGCAGCCAATCAATGGCAATTCAAACACAGCAGAAACACAGGCTATGGATGGGCTGACTGTTTCCGGCGAGGCTCCTACCGCTCCGATCGTTCCTACTACCCCTCCAGAGTTAGCCGTTCGCGGGTCAGTTGATGCTCAATTGTTGAGAAAGCTGGCTACTGCCGCTGGTTCGCTCTTGATGCTCTGGGAAGCTCGCTCACATCTCCGTCGCCTTTATGGCATTAATTTTCATGCACGACAAAAGGAAGGGAAGGGAAATGCCAAGGAACTTAATCGAACAGCGGCAAAAGTCCAGGGTGTCACTGGTGATCGGTTTTGGGAGGCTGTGTCCAATCTCATGCATTGCCTTGACAGCACGGAAGCAATGATGGACACGTGTCGAGATTTTGCACTGTTGCTATCGATCGACGATGAACTTAAAATCGCTGGAGACGATGATCGGGACAGCTATGACACTACCGGAGACGGTGATGATATGAGCCTCCTCCTCGCAGCCGCAGGCAATTCAAAACCGGGCAAGCGCAAGAGCTCTGTTCCCGCGGGTGGCACTTCCAAGAAGAAAGCAAGAGGTAGGCCTTCTGGCAAGAAGAGAACTAGCACAGACCTCGAAGATGAGCTGGCAAGCGATTGAAGAGCTCATTGTTTCGGTAGCCGGCGTTTTATCTTAGACGCTGTTGGGGGGGGGGGGGGGGGGGGGGG
>LDEV01002901.1:10939-39142 GCA_001014755.1 Blastomyces silverae
GAAACGCGGGCACTCGATGACCTATGTTTACATTCATATATCATTAGTATTATTATTCAACAGATATTTTCTCAAGGCTGGTGGGAAGGGTGGCTCGATGCTTAATGGCTTCATCTTATCAGGCGTTGCGGAAATTTACAAAGGGCGCTGTATTATTATTATTATTTTTCTTCTTAACACATTATTTTTTAGCAACTGCGCTGGGGCTCCGCTTATTTTGTTATCATGCATGGAACATATAGGTTAGCATATCATAGATGAGATAATCAAAATATGAGAGATCTCTTAAGTTAACTTGAACCTGTTTATGGGATCGATCTCTTGTCACTTCTGCTGTACGCAGCGTACAACAGAGCAACCCATGGGAGTGACGTCACGTGTCCTGCCGGCTGCCGCAGCCCCTGGAACTATGACATCGCTAGGGTTGGTTTCTGTCAGTCGCTGGACCTGGTTGGTTGCCAGCTCATCGACATCAATCTCACCGACATCAAAAAGGTAGAGAGATACGCTGCTGCTCCGGATATCCCATCTGCTTTTATCCCCGTACATACAACACCCACCCATCTTTCGATGGATTGTTCATGTACTATATAAACACACCACTTAGCTGGTTTCTGCCCCCATGCTGTCTCTCCAGGCACGGACGCGGTTACTGCGCCCGCTGACCCAGGGTAGTTCCAAAGCATGTTTACAACATCGCAGATTCCCAGCGCGACCGCTAGGCACTGCAGCCTCTATATCTCAACGATGCTTCCATACTCCGCGCCGGCCCTCCCTCCCTCCGCTCTCAACGAAGGTTCAACTTAGCTTCTGCCCTCAACTGCAGAGGTCAATTCGCCTGGGCCGCACCAAACCTCCCCTGAAACAGAGGAGCAGGACTGTGAGGATCATATACAATCTTTTCGCATATTGTGGCATTTTTGTCGTAATTGGGGGCGTTCTCGTTGTCGGGTTTTTCGCCTACGACGCTACTACCTACCATCATGATTTGACCTTCCAGGATGTCCCCGTATCGGAATTGGCGTTGAATCCCCGTCGGGGTGGACCGAAGAACCTCCCAATCGCTGACGTACTGATTGATGACCATGATTCAGAATCCATGAGGGAACAATGGGATAAGCCGAAACTAGTCATACTAGGAACGGGTTGGGGAAGTGTGTCCCTGCTAAAGACTCTACGGCCGGGTGATTATCATGTCACGGTAGTCTCACCTGAGAGTTATTTTCTGTTCACTCCCATGCTGCCATCTGCGACTGTTGGGACACTTGGCCTGAGGTCTTTGGTTGAGCCGGTTAGAACCATTGTGCAACGAGTTCGAGGCCACTTTCTCCGTGCACAGGCAGTGGATGTTGATTTCTCAGAAAAGCTTGTGGAGGTATCGCAGCTAGACGGCAATGGGCAGGAACGGCGTTTTTATTTGCCTTATGATAAATTGGTCATTGGTGTTGGTAGGTTAACCTTTACAATGATCCGGTCCATCATCCCCCCTATCTTAGATCGTTATTGACGTAGTACTAAGGCTCGACGACAAATCCCCATGGAGTAAAGGGCCTTGAACACTGCAATTTCCTAAAATCCATTGATGATGCGAGGAAGATCAAAAACAAGATCCTAGACAATCTAGAGCTTGCCTGTCTCCCTACAACGAGTGATGAGGAGCGGAGAAAGTTACTCTCATTCGTGGTCTGTGGTGGAGGGCCGACAGGAGTCGAATTCGCCGCTGAGATTTTTGATATGCTCAATGAAGATTTGCTCCGTTCCTTTCCCCGGATACTGAGGAACGAAATCTCCGTGCATCTTATTCAAAGGTATTTTCGCTGTCTACTAAGCTAGCATGTTTATGATTATTGACGCATTTTATTAGCCGTTCTCATATTCTCAATACATATGATCAAACTCTATCTGAGTATGCAGAGGTATGCCTGGCTCTCCCCGAATACTTAGTTTTACTGTGTGCTGACTTTGATAGCGACGGTTTGCAAACGATCAAGTCGATGTCCTTACAAACTCGCGGGTCAAGGAAGTGAAAAAAGACAAGATCCTCTTCACACAGATGGAAGATGGAAAGCCGATCCTAAAAGAGATTCCTATGGGTTTCTGTTTGTGGTCGACAGGAGTTTGTCAGTAGAAAGCCCTCTCTAGATACTCCCCGTATTTCGTTCTCTCTAACATCCGAATAATAATGCAGCCCAAAACGCATTCTGCAAACGACTCGCTGAGAAACTCGGTGCGCAGACTAACAAGCTTACTCTTCTGACGGATTCCCATCTTCGCGTGAACGGAACTCCAATGGGCGATGTATATGCCATCGGAGACTGCTCTAGCGTCCAAAACAACGTGGCAGACCATATCATAACTTTCCTCCGCACCATTGCCTGGGAAAAGGGCAAAGATCCAGAAAAGGTCCACCTAACCTTTGCAGAATGGCGGAACGTAGCCCAGCGCGTGAAGAGGCGATTCCCACAGGCGTCCGGCCATCTACGCCGACTGGATAGGCTCTTTGAACAATACGACAAAGACCGCAGCGGTACCCTCGATTTCGACGAGCTGCGAGAACTACTCCTCCAAATCGACTCCAAGCTGACATCATTGCCTGCAACGGCGCAAAGAGCGAATCAACAGGGAAAGTATCTGGGCCTCAAGTTCAATAAGATTTCGCAGGCCATGCCTGGCATGAAGGCGAATGAGGTAGACTATGGCGACTTGGACGAAGCGGTCTACAAGGCGTTCCGGTACAAACATCTTGGTAGTCTGGCATATATTGGCAATGCCGCTATTTTTGACTTCAATGGCATGAGCTGGGGAGGTGGGTTGCTGGCGGTGTATCTTTGGCGAAGCATATATTTTGCGCAGAGCGTTAGTTTGCGAACTAGAATTTTACTGGCGATGGATTGGACGAAGAGAGCCATGTTTGGAAGAGGTATGTTAAAACAGCAGTCGCCCCCCTTCTTTTAAGGGGCCGGTTCTCCCTCCTTTCCGTGTTCAGAATATGCCGTCTAGTGAATTTGGAAATGGCCTACTACTGCAATAAAAAAGAACAAAACCTTGTGGAAGTTCACATAGCTAACTCCACACATCGATTCAGATATGACGAGCTTCTAACAGCAGCATTACATATACCCCGTTCGAGCGAATATTTTTTCGTATCTTTCCTCCAAGCGAAGATAAAAACAATATAAAAAACACGGCCGTTAGAGGTCCTTTTCCATAGACGACGCAAACGATACCCTACCCACATACATACCAATGTTATTCAACATCTCTTTCAGCCAGATGGTTTCGAAGTTGGATGCCGGGCAGAGCGCAACCAACCCCATTTGCCACATCTTAACACAAAACGACTATTTTCCTATCTACCTTCCAAGGGCGGTCGACAGGACTACGATCACCGACGAAATACTTCTTTTTGGGAAACACTCCTCTTTTTTCTTTTTCTTTTCTTTTTTTTTTTACATATATCGTCATCTCCCCAGGCCACTCCTTTCTTCAGCGGTTTCATTTGTTTGCTTTCGGGATGGCGTGTTTATGGATTCTGGTTTTTGTATTGGATGGGTGGCTCTTCCTTGCCCAAGGTGGTTATTATCACCTAGATTTGATATACGATTTCAAGATTCCAAGGTTGCAAAGGACAAGTGCAGCTGAATTGACCTTGTATCAATATCGATATAGAAAACGGTGGGTTTTATATAGCTGGTCTATATAGGTGGCTTTAGTGTAGTGAGGAAACTTAAAATATATATGAAGTTGTAATTTTACATTGAATGAGACGTATTCGCTGCTGCACAAATATGAAATGGTGAAATAGGAAGTACACATGTCTCATTAAAAAGTCGAGTCCGAAAGGACATAAAAATTAAAGGGAAAACACAATTCCTCGGCCATCACCTTCCTAATAGGTTTCGTCATTTCATACAGAGACTAGATGCGCTCTAGGATAATTCAAACATGGATGTAATTCGAATTCCGGAAGGCTTCTTGGGCCAAATCACCGACCCTCGGAACGAGTGGTAACCGGCGCCATGTATGAAGGGACTCCAAACGCCACGCTAAAGTACAGAAATCCGAAGGAAAACAAGAAGACATGTAGGACGCATTGCAGCGGATAACAACCAAGCAGGTGTCCTTGTTCCACTTTTTTTGGTTGTTCGGGAAATAGATGCGGCTGCGAGTTAGTATTAACGCATCGACCACATATGCTATGATATCATTGGGTCCACCTCTCCCTGCTCATGCATGATGGCATCATCAGTGCTACCGTTTTGGTTTTCGCTTTGACTACTGGCATTACTGCCGTTCCTGTCTTGCTCGAGCCCAATGTCGATTTTTTCAGGTAAGTCTTTCTTCGCCTCACGCGCCTTTTGCTCTGCCCAGGATCGAAGCTTGACAAGGTTACGTAGGCGCGCCTCACGCCGTGCGCCTTGGCTGTGTAGAATGGCTTCATTTACATGGTTCGCGATGCTTTTCCGGAGCTCTGGATCCAGCAACGCAGCTAACGAAGGGGCAAGTTTATCAGATGGAAATATAAGGAGCGACAGCGTCCTTTCAAGATCCTCGAGAAACTGTGGGTTAGTGGGTGCGCGAGGGGCGAGGTGGGACGTAGCAAAGTCCAGAGCAGGAGTAATATCTCCATTTGGGGTGGATGTACTGGTCCGTATCAATTCAACGAGCTGTAATCGCAGAAGAGAAAAGTGAAGAGAAGGATCACTGTCCAGAATCTGCAAATCGTCTGTTAGCAAGAAGCTTGAAAATATATGACGATGAAAGCGTTTTATACAACATTAAGTGATTGCTGGTCATACTGAGGACTGAAGATGAGTGTTTATCATCAACACCGAGGAGGTATATGAGTGGTGCATGAAACAAATATAATCATAGCAAGGAGATATATGTTCAAATATACAAGGATAACATAGCGACAAAAGAAGGAAAAGGGTGGTAGTACCTGCGGGTTCAGCTCGTTTAATTTCTCGATGGCAGACTGAATATCTCCCGAGTGAATAGCATTTCGAATATCCACCCGTTCTTGGATTGACTCCACGTCAGGCTTTGGTTGGATATTAGCCTCTATAGCAAACTTTTGTGCCGCGGATGGGTAGCCATTTGCGACCAGATAATCCATCACAAGGAAATTGATATCACTTTAAAATGGACCAGTTAGCCAATATCCACGACATTCATAACAGGTTGAACCAAGGCAATACGAAAGGTATAATTTGCAGATCAGAAGGACAAGTTAACATATTCTCTTCAAGGGTTTTCAGAGAGATTCCCAACTTGATTGTGTAAACACATCATAATAGCAGAGCAACATAGGCAAAAATACGGGAATATGGACTTACGTCTTTGATGGCTTCACGTCCTCGACCTTCTTTTCGAAATGATGCCATGTTGGCGTGGTAGTTGAAGGAGTTGGAGACATCTGGAACGTTCAGTATTCCCACGGTGCTGTAAGAAAGCCGACGGGGACGCCACATACAAAGTTGGCAGACGTCATGGTCAACGATACTTGACTATTCCCAGCTTACAGCAAGCAGGAAGATGGTAGACTCAAGATGGGATGGGACGAGGAACCCTTCAGCTCGCAAGCCATGGAGCGAGTTGACAGGCTGCTGGAGAGTTGATCTGCTGGCGACAAGAGAAGAGAAAGAAAGAAGAAAGAATGAGGTTGGATGAAGAAAAAAAGATGCTGAAAAGGTAGTGCGAGGCTCCGCTTCTGACTCAGCACACGCCAAGCCGATTTTGGCGCTCATGTGATATATCGGCCCGTGAGCCCCGAGCTCTCCACCCGTTCTTCCCTGTGCAATAACAACTTTATATAGGCAGATCTCAGCACACAACGGTATATAAAGATTGCTGGCTTGGTGATGGCTGATAGAGCCTGGACAGGATAAACTAATTTTGCACACTTCCATATATACATACTCATTGTTGTCTTATTCTTATTCCATGTCATGACACCGGGAAATTAGAGCGTCTTGTTATCTCAACTTTCCATCCACGGAGTACTTTTCGACCCATGACCAGGGTCGCGTGGTAGTTTCACAGACTCACGCCGTTTAGTCGTTTACACCACTCGCCATGGTGGAACTCCGAGCCCGATACTCCCCGCCATGGGCGGATATGACTATTATTGGAATTGCTGGCGGCTCAGGCTCCGGCAAATCATCAGTTGCAATGGAAATCATCAATTCGTTGAACTTGCCGTGGGTGGTGATTCTCGTCATGGTATTTAGCATTGATGGGATACATGATCTCGGGCGGCTGTAAGGACTAATTTGGGATTACTTATAAAGGACTCGTTTTATAAAACTCTTACCCCCGAGCAAAATGCCATTGCGCATGAAAATGAATATGATTTCGATTCACCGGACGCGTACGATTTTGACCTCCTCGTGGATACCCTCCATTCCCTCAAAAAGGGGTAAGATCTGGCAGCAGATTCTAGCAAGGCTTATGCATGTAGACCCTTGCTAATTAATTCATTGCCCTGTAGCCGGAAGGTAGAAATACCTATCTATTCCTTCGAGAAACATCAGCGGGAAGAGAAGACGATTTCTCTATACTCCCCGCATGTTGTCATCCTCGAAGGAATACTGGCTTTTACGGACTCAAGAGTAGCAGACATGATGGATGTCAAGGCATGTAGCAAGACCTCGTAAAACTTTGCCCTCGCTAGCTAACAGAATTAGATTTTCGTGGAAGCTGATATGGACGTTTGCCTCGGGAGAAGAAGTAAGAACCACTGCAATTGCTTGGACGTATGTTTCTTTGATTTAGGAAGATTATTCGACTAATAGAAACACCGGCCTCAAGTTCTACGAGACGTCCAAGATAGAGGACGGACGATAGACGGCGTCATCAAGCAATGGTTCAAATTTGTAAAGCCATCGTACACAAGATTCGTGGAGCCTCAACGCCACATATCCGGTATTTACCCCCCCCCCCTAACAATGCAAAACGTTCGCTGTTGACTGGTTGTAAAGACATAATAATTCCCCGAGGCATTGAAAACAGAACTGCCATAGGTATGCGCCATGACTGTTCAGCTGTTCATCTAAGCACCCGAATTGACGAAATCAGACATGATGGTTAAGCATATCCAGCGAAACCTTCGAGAGAAATCCGAAGCCCATTATCTTGAGCTACAAAGGCTGGGCAAGCAAGTTGAAGAGCAACCCCTATCCGCGAATGTTATCGTCATGGAGCAGACCCCTCAGATGGTGGGCATAAACACCATTTTACAAAACCCGCATACAGAGCAGGTTGATTTTGTGTTCTACTTTGACCGGCTGGCATGCCTCATGATAGAACGGTACTTCTTGTCCTTCCTCCCTTAACTTTCCCTGTTTTATCCATCCAAACACAGTTGTATGAGCTAAGAGATAAGATAGTGCGCTGGATACCATCCCATTCGTCCCCGCCTCGGTGACCACACCTGAGCAATATATCTATCATGGCCTGCGACCTGCAGGCACAGTATCCGCCGTTGCTATCCTTCGCGGCGGTTCTTGTCTGGAAACGGGCCTGAAACGAACGATTCCAGACTGTATAACTGGCCGGGTTCTCATTCAAACAAATTACCGCACAGGGGAGCCTGAACTGCACTTTCTCAAACTACCGCGGAATATCAATGACCACGCCTCTGTCATACTGCTTGATCCACAAATGTCTAGTGGTGGAGCTGCATTGATGGCGGTACGAGTCCTCGTCGACCATGGGGTAGATGAAGGGCGTATCGTGTTTGTAACCTTCGCGGCAGGGAAACGCGGGTTGCAGAGATTAACCGCTGTTTATCCCGACGTCAAAGTTGTGGTGGGTCGAATAGAAGACGAAGGGGAATCGAGATGGATTGAGAAGCGTTATTTCGGGTGTTAGGTGATTGAGAGATACCCATTTCCCAGACTTTTCTTCCGATTTGCAGCGAAACGTGCATATTTCATTTCCTTGTCCCTTTTTTTCCCCGTCTATATTTCTTCTACCTTCCCTTGGATCATTATTGGAAATGATGGCTAGAGTGAGGTGATGTTTGAGATGCCATATCCATAAATAGCTATATACCTCAACTTTCTATAACGATAGTTATCTCTTTTATGAAGTACATACATAATATCATAGTATTTGAAATGAACTACCCTTCCGAACGTGAGGATCTCGCTGGTGCGGAGAGATAAGGAGATAAGGAAAAAACCCAGTGCACGGACCACCTCCACCAAGATCAAAAAAAGAAAAGTCAAAAAAGATCATTCAAGCTTGCGGACCCGCGACGAACAGAAAAGTTTTGAGGCCACTTCACAGCTATTGGGAAGAGCTACAAGGGTATAACCCATACGTCTTCCGCATTAACACTCCCCATTAAAGCTGAATGACTTCTCTTTTTTAAAAAAAAGAGCCCCGTTCCACAACAAATATCCTTGCTGCTTTTGAAGCATCTCGCCATGTCCGACTCGGGGAAGAATGAGAAGCCCAAGCGGGCAAAATCACGATCAGCGGGAAAACATGGAACTGAACCAGTTATAAGTATGTGCGGACTATGGTACCTACCCTCCTTTTTACTGCCAATGGCAAAAGGAGGGGTGCAGAAAATGCTCTTCTATGTACCCGTCATGCTAACCCATTCTTCGACCTTACTACAGCTGATCCACGATTCGCCAACATCCAATCCGATCCCCGATACAGGTTACCCAGCAAGAGACATACCCATGTCAAATTGGATAAGCGATTCGCGCACATGCTGCGCGATGAGGACTTTTCGAAAAATGCCGCTGTCGACCGGTACGGTAGGAAGTTACGGAGGGATGATACGAAAAAGCAGTTGGAGAGATTCTACAGACTTGATGAGGACGGGGAGGATGAAGGCAAAGAAGAGCGGGAAGAAGACGCGGAAGAAGGAGAAGAAGAAGAAGATGATAATAATATGAGTGTGGACGATGATGCGGTGGTAGAAAAAGAATTGCGCAAGGCAGACACACGGGGCTACGACCCCGCAAGGGATGGAGGATTCTCCGACTCCTCTTCGGATGAGAGCTCGAGTGAGGAAGATGATGAGGATGTTGAGGATGACGTGGAGGAAGTACAGTTTCCCAATCAACAACAAAGCGATGTACCACTTGGCGATGTCAGTCGGCGGATTGCGGTCGTTAATCTAGATTGGGATAATATTCGCGCGCAAGATTTAATGGCTGTCTTTTCGAGCTTCTTACCACCTGGAGGGAGTATCCGCAAGGTTTCGATATATCCTTCTGAATTTGGGCGGGAGAGGATGGAGAGGGAGGAAATGGAGGGGCCACCCAAGGAAATTTTTGCTTCAAAGAAGAAGAAGGACGAAGAAAGCGACCTAGAGGATAGTCAACTGGAGAGTGAAGAGGAGGATGAGGAAGAGGAGGAAGAGAAAATCAAAGAGTCTATCATTAAGGAAGATCAGGGGGATGAGTTTGATTCCGCACACCTACGCAAGTACCAGCTTGAAAGGCTCCGTTACTTCTACGCCATTTTGATCTGCTCGTCTGAAGCAGTTGCCAAACATATCTATGACGCTGTGGACGGGACTGAGTATATGAGCAGTGCAAACTTTTTCGATCTTAGATTCGTCCCTGACGAAACCGATTTCTCAAATGATACCCCAAGAGACGAATGCGACAGGATTCCCAGCGGATACAAGCCTAGCGATTTTGTGACGGATGCCTTGCAGCATAGTAAAGTCAAGCTTACGTGGGACGCGGATGATACGAGTCGGAAGGAAGCACAAGCAAGAGCGTTCAAAGGTGGTAGGAAAGAGATTGATGAGAATGACCTCAAAGCATACTTGGGCAGCGATAGCTCTGATGACGAGGATGATGAAGATGGCGGAGTAGAAGTTGTCGATGCTACAGCGGGAGACGGCGCCATTGTGACCGCTGCCCCCGTTAAACTAAGCAAAAAGGAGGCTGCGCGAGAGAAGATGCGAGCTTTGCTTGGCTTCAACAAGGATAAGTCTGCAACTGAATCTAGGAGTAAAGGGCCGGTTGGCGATATGGAAATAACGTTCTCGGCGGGCCTTTCTACAGGAGCATCTGGTGGGAACGTATTTGAGAACGAACCAGAAAAGGACGAGACGACAGCAGAAAAATATATACGGAAGGAGAGGGAACGGAAAGCGAGACGAAAAGCTAGAATGAAGGCTGCTAGAAATGGTGAGCCTCTGCCAGCGGATAGCGAAGCCGAAGACAAGGCTCCTGAAGGCTCGAAGGATGAAAAGGAAGACTTGGGCTTCGATGATCCGTTCTTCACTGCTCCTGAGCAGGACGCAGCAGCTGCAACGGCGAGACGCAGAGAGGAAAGACGAAAGAAACGCGAAGAGCGGGAAGCAGATGAGGCCGCCACCGCTGCGAAGCGCGCTGAACTTGAGCTACTCATGGTCGACGACAAGACATCGCACGTTAAACATTTTGATATGAAGGATATTGAGAAAGCAGAGAAACGAGCACGGAAAGCAGGAAAGAAGAAGGGAAAGAAGAGTGACGCTGTTGTTGAACTACCGCCAGATAATTTCAAGGTCGACGTCAAGGATGATCGATTCCAACGGCTTTGGGAGAATCATGAGTTTGCCATTGATCCTTCGAATCCGCGGTTCAAGGCAACTGAGGGCATGAAGGCGTTATTGGAGGAAGGGCGGAAAAGGCGACGAAATAAGGATGATAGTGTCGTGGATCGGGGAGTGCCTGAGCCCGGGAAGAAGCGAAGGAAAGGATCTGATTCTAGGAACGTTGAGAGTGTGGCTGACGCCGATGATTTGAACAAATTGGTGGAGCGGGTTAAAGGGAAGACTAAAGGGATTAAATCATAGATAGATACCTGGTGGTTTGAGTGAAATTGATATTAAAACAAGCCCCCTCCTGGGAGAAGGAAGGGCAATCCGCAAGCTACAGATGTATTGTAAGATATTTTCTAGGAGGATTGCAACCAGCGGATGAGATATGAATGAATGTTAAAAACAAAATAGTCAAATAGTTCTCTTCATATTCCTACACATTTAAATTTTCTTGGTCTATCATTGACTCAAGTGTAGAGTTGGTTAACAGGGCAGTCTGAAAGACATTGGAAGCATGGACGCTGGAGTTCGTGGAGGAAGATTGCCTAGCGACCAATCACAACGCGCGATGAAATTTTATATGAAAAACCAAAAACCCGCCAGCATATTTTGTTTCTCTTGACAAGAACAGCTACAATTCAGCAGCGCTCAAACATGGCACATTTCCAGGAAGACGCCTCGCGCGCGAAGAGGAGGAAAATCGATGTTGACTTTACTGGTGCACCGATGCCAGCTGTGACAATCACCTCTCACACACAGCTACGGAACCTTCTTGCCTTCCAGCAGAGCGCTTCACAGGAAGTGAAACAGGGTATGTAGAATGCGTACAGTGGCTATATCCTTTTCTTTCTAATCTTATTTTTTATATTTTACGGCGACGGACAAGTCTCTGATTTTCCAAATAGGTGTTCGGTATTTCAAGGACCTCCTCACTTCAATCAACGAAGCTGAGAAAGAGAACGAAAAAGCGAAAAAGCTCCGCATTCTCAAAGCTTATTGCGATTCTCAGCTCGTGAACGCGGGCGATGAAACTCAAGCAAGCTGCTTCCATGATCTACTTCAAACATGGAACTTTGCAGAGAGCGAAAATCAAGAGTCCCTGCTCTCATTGATTCCGTCTGTGCTGGCACTCTTCCTGAAGACAATTTCTAGCCAGTTAGAGTTTCGAGATTTCGGGTTGGTCTTGTGCAAATTTTTGTTACAAAAGGAGCAGCTCAAGCTCTTCAATCGTGCATTTACCGCGAGCAAGACCAAAGAACATTTGATTTCTCCCTGCTTACGCCTTCTTACAGAAATTGTAGGCTTTGATGGGGGTGCCGTTGCACGCCTTGTTTATGGACGGCGAGAAATCACATTCAAACGACTTGACATCTTCCTCGGTGTCCGCAAATCTCCTGCAGAGACAGAGTCTGAAGATCGGCAAAAGTCAACACTCCGTCGAAACGCTCAGCGTTACCTGCTCGCTAACTTGAATTTCCAAAACGCCACTGCTAAAGAGGACATCATCGGTCAAGGGAAACTTATCCGTGCTTTCTTGGAGGACATCCGCAGAGATTCTCGAGACATTGTTATCGCTATTATACGCGCTATTGATAAGCATATTGCGAGCGATGCCTCTCTTTCGCGGAACGTTAAAAGTCGATTCCTAAACCGTCATAATCTCGAACGACTCGTCACTCTCTATGGGTATGAGAAGGAATCCGACGAGCCTGTGGCAAACGAAGAACCTGTTTCAAACGAGATTCATAAACTGTTGTTGGACGTTTGCACGAACTCAGAGAAAGGAGTATTACTGCCGGAAACGGGATGGTATCCTACTGGAAGCAACCCTGATGTGTTGCCGCCGAACGAAGATGGTGCAATTCCTCTCGGGCTCGACTCTCCCGCCTACTTCGATAAATATAAGGAGTCAGTTCCAGTTCGCAACGGAAATCTATCGGCATTAATACAGCTTCTTCGCCCAGATTCAGATACGTTGCAAATGGAACTTCTACTGAAGATCTTCAGAGCTGCACCCGAGCTGGTATTTGACTTCTTCTCGAAGCGAACCATGTTCACGTCTGATCCTAAACCTACCCCGGGCTGGCTAGGAGAGTCTGCTTTTCTTTTCTCTACAATCCAACTTCCGGTGCCTACAAATTGCGGATGGAAGGGCAGCACAGTACTCATCCCCCCGCCGGTGGCTGTTGCGATCGAAAGCATACTTCCTCGACCACTGACGAAGAAAATATTGACAAGATGTCTAAATCAAAATACGGACATAATTACTTTATTCGCGGTTCGGACTATCACCTTGGCTCTACGCAAGCTACAAAATGTTCTTCGGGTTTTTGGTGCGGAGAGAGAATCCGGACGAGAACTCTGGACCCAAGCGGCGGGCAAGCTCGTTGAGGAGTTTTGCCGAAGATCTCCCTCGATGAAAGATGTCATACTGCTCTTCAGAAACACTGCAGGGGACAACCTCCAACAGCAAGACGCGGTACTCGAACTGCTCGCTATGTTTTACCAGGTTATTCCCACTGTTGCTCTGGAGGAGAAATTCGATATTTCGTTGACATTGGTTGAGGTTTTGAAACAACTTAACAACGGAGAATCTCAGCCTGGGGATAAAGAATTGCTCTTCAGCCAGTTACAGAACTTGTTGGTTATTGCCCGGGAGTCTCCTATGATGCGTTGGTGGCAGAAACCAGGTAAGATGGATTGCATATTTCAAAAGCTTAATTTTCTTCGACAAGTAAACTAATTTGGAATATATATAGAATCCCTCCAATTTTCTGCCTTTGTCTCTGTTTTCCAAGTCCTTACCAACACGGCCACTGTTCAAGCTCCCATCGACGACATCAAAAGCCTAATCCAAGACGTATTAATCCAGAACTCGGTTATTTTAAGCCCAGCTTCTTTTAACGCATTGGTGTTAAGCATTGACGCGTCTGACAGCGCTGCTCTTGCAACTCAACTTGAATTTCTAGACAACTGCATCACAAGATTAGTCAAGAAGCCCGTCCTCTATTTAGATTTCGCCGAGTCCTTGGTTGGTGGCGGCGAAGAGAACTTGAGCCTTCTTGTTTGTGTTGTCAACGAACAGTGGCCATTCGTTGTCAAAAGCGGGCAACGTGACAAGCAAGCGATAATCTCGAGTTGGATATCTCGATTCTTTGGGTTGTTAACTGTGGCCGGAGAGGACAAGAGGGCTTTGAAAACTGTGCGTGATTCGGTTATTAGCAGCGTGGAAAACAAGAAGGCGCGGTCAGCTTTGAAAGACGCATTTAAAAACGCCAAGGAAGCAGTCGATCAGAATGGGAATGGCCATACTCTAGTTACTGCGGATGCTTCTTCCAAATCCGATACCCAGGATCAGGGGCCCGTTGTCAACCTGACAGAGATGTTTGGGGCACTCCCTGTTGAGAGTGAATCACATCCAGTCCTGAATCGATGGGAACGAGAGGAAATCGAGCTTGCGCTGGAGAAAGGCCATATTGGCGAATTGATGCTTTGTCTGTGTTCAGAGTATGGAGAAATCCGGAGACAGGCCAGTGCAGCAATATCTCGCTTTATGGTTAAGATCCGTGTAAGTATTACTCTCATCATATACAAGATAACAATTTTCCAGATTTTAACAGGTCTTTTAGGAATCAACATACGAGGAGAGCCAACCCATCTATATTGCTGCCGGCGAAGTTTTGGAAACTGCTAAGGAGGTTGGCCTAGAGACGCCGCTCCCTTACATTGCTGGCGAGCTTGCCGCTCGGATAGTGATGGTCCTCACTGACCCCCTTCACAAGATATACGGCAAGGTGAACAAATTTTTGAACAAGGGTCCGCGATGGGAGGTTGGAAAGATTCCATCCTACTGGATAGATAAAATTCTGTTGCACGAGTCCGAGTACGATGATAGCTATCATGAGGAGGTGGGATGGCTGCTTGGTTTGCTCATTAATGGCCTGCGAACGAAGAAGGTATGATAGTCCTTTCGTTCGCATTTGATACAGTTTCTTCGAAAGTATGCTGACCCGCTAAATTTCAGGACATGGACATCTACCGACGTGCTAATGTCTTCGAGCGGGTGCTTTCGCTCTACAACTCCCCAAGCTTGCCGGACTCCTTGCGAAGGTCTATTGTACATCTCATGTTCAGGGCATGCGAGGTGGGGGGGAGTACTACTCTTTTAACGCGAAATGGGGCGATCAGCTGGATCCAGGGCCAAGTATCAGTACACGATAGCCAGAGCGATATCCTCCGGGCAATTGCCAGTGAGCTGTACAAAAAGTCTGATCATGAATGGATTGATAAGTGGAGTGGATCGTCTTTGCCACAGGTGGTAACTCATATTTTAGAGTGAGGAGATGTCTGCGGAATGCGGTAGAATAGTGTGGTCACTGGCGGATGACTGAATTTGCAGCTTTTTAGTGGGATGAAGAAGCTATCCTAATGGGGACAATCTTTGTATGTGTATATCGGTGTAGATTCGGAATCAGAGATTCTTGTAGATAGGTCAAGGAAGCACCTTGCTCATAAATTTCCGCCTGTTATAACTAATCATTTAACACACACATCATCACATATTCATTTCCAATGCTTCATACTCGTACTCCTATAAATGCCGTGATATTGTCGTGCTCGAGATTATATAGATCATCCATATTGCGCTGAGCCTCATCGCTCTCGCTCAATTTTTGCCCGAAGAAAAGCTGTCTGGCTGGATTGGTGATAGACTTGCCTCTTTGGGCCAAACCAAAAAAATCTCAACATCAACCTTCAACTTGCCTCCACGCAATTCTGGCCACAACCAACGCACAAATCACCCCTCTACACACTTTTTAAACAGACACAACACTTCGGAGACCTCATTTCGCAGACACCCACAGCTTTATTACCCAAGTCGACATCCTATTGGCACACCTTCACCCCCCGACTCGACCAGCATTGGGCTTCCTGGACTACACTTCAATTGTACTCCGACCTCACCTATCAGCTCCAGGCCAGACCCTTGAAATACTTCGCTACAAACAGCACCGGACTACTTTCTATACCTATTACCTCACATTGGAAACAATATAATTTCCCCATTCTGCCTTTCCCTTTGGCTTCAGCCACCTTCATCCCCCTCATATCCCCCTCCTCGGGGTCATGAGAGCCTCTCCCTCCCTAGCCCTCGACACTTTCTCCCATGGCCCGACGGTACCAGCCTTCGGAGCTGTTACAGCTACGCGATTCTCCCCTAGTTGTCAAACCAGATAACTTACCTCCTATAGAAGAATGGATGGGGTAAGTCTGTGCGCTTTGTTTATTTAGTTGGCGACCAGTAGTTAACGGTGCTTTGTTGTAGACCACCTCCAGACCCGCCCCTACAAAAGAAGAATCCTAATACTCGAGAGCAAGGCACTCAACAAGATCTTACGAACAGGAGGTCAAGTATTTTCGAGAGCCGCCATATCTCGCGTGGCTCGGCTTCAGGTAAGCATTGGGTAGCTTTTTAAATTACAGCCATATTCCACTATCATTGCTAACTTTAACTTTCCCTCCGTTTTAGAAGATATCGTTTTGGGACCACCCAGGACTGCATTTGCATCTGCGTCCCGTGGATTCGGCAAATCGATCGATGCTACCGATCGATCCTCGACAAAAGTTAATGAGACTGACGACCAGAAACAAGATCGATACAATTTTCGTGACAAATTCTTCAAGGATAGAGACGTTGGAGATCGAGATAACGACCGGAGGGATACGAAACCAGCCTTAGCCAATGGCCGCCGCACTGCCCGAGACGATAGGGAAGACTGGTCTGGGGGGAGAACCCGCCGGACATTTGGTCCAGAAGAATCTGATAGAAGACCCAGGCGGAATGGAGATTCAGAGCGGTGGGAGATGCGCGATCATCGTGACCACCAGGAAGGTGGCAATGAACGGACTCCCCGAGACAAGGAACAAGGCCGATATCCACCCCGAAGAGACGCCCAGGGCAGAGTCAAACATGATAATTGGTTCCGGGATGGCGAGACACAAGATGCAGTGGATGGCGAGGAGGAGAAGACGCCGGTTAGACATCGTGAATGGCGCCGTGGTGGCCATGGCGGGGATAGGGACTGGAATCGACCCACGAAGCATGAGCAGGAACCAGAATGGTTGGATTCGACGGATCGAGAAGGGTCCAAAGAGACACATACTCAAGCAGATTTCCAGCGCTGGAAAGAGCGCATGAAAGCAGGCTCTGCTCAAGCGGCCTCCCAAGAGGAAAAGAAGGAACTTCCTTCAGAGCCAGTGAACACAGAACCCAAATCAAAGGAGCCATCTAAACGGCTTGATGGTGAAATATTTGGGACCTTGGATCCGTCCCTTGTGGATCCCGGCTTGGACAAGTTCTTTGGCCTGTGGAGTGAGAGTAAACAAGTCCGCGACCATACTCCCGAGATTATTCCAGATGCAAATGCCAATATCGAGTCACTTCCAACCAAGGCAACTAAAGCATCGAGATTTGCCGGTATTTTCAACTCACCGTCCGATCCTGCGAATCGGGAACCAGAGCCTCAAACCATAATCCGTACTGAGCAGGTCCGACCAGCTTCAACCGATGCAGATCAAGAGGGATTCCAGCGAATATTACAAATGCTTGGAGGAAACAAATCTAGGAAGGCGAGCCCTCAGGTGGACGGGTCAATGCAACACCAGCCACCGCAGGCCCCACCACCACCACAAGCAGATTATGTTAAATCGTCAACAACTATATCGTCCCCTGTACGAGAATCTTATATCCGACAGGAGTATGCTCCATTGAACTCTCCCCGGGACCCTCCTCCAGGGCTAGAGGCTCTCTTCGCCCAGAAACCAGCAAAAGAACCGCCTGGGCCGAATCGTGACACGGAGTTCCTACTTCGACTTATGCAGCAGTCCAAAATTTCCTCTCCAAATCACCAGGTCAACCCTCAAGCTCCCCCTGCTTCGTTGCAAACTGGTGGAGCAATGAATGTGCGAGAAATGCATGCAAGAGCTCAAGCGTTGGAGAAACAGAAATCTCCAGTTTTCCTTGATGATCCAGCAATTGCTAATATCAGGAGACCGGAGCCTCAAGATCCACGAGACCAACTTCGCCGTAGAACCACTAACGGCCCCCCTATGGGCTATTTTGATGATATGGGTTTCCCGCCATCGCAGGGTAACCAGACCCCTAGCCAACCCTCTGGAGTTCGTCCACCTGGCCCTGGGCAACCCCCAATGGCGCTGCAACGCCCACCCGGATTTGAGCAAGTCCAGCCACCTGGATGGCCTAACCAACAACCACAGCCGCCTGGCCCCAACCAATTCATGCTGCCACCTGGACTTGCTCAGCAACCAACCCGAAATATGAATCCAAACTTCCCAGTCGCACCCCCTATGCCCATGCATGCCGCAGGCCCACCTCCGAATGACCGGCAAGCTTATCAACGAAATGCGATGGGCGGTGGTCCGCCACCATTTGTACCTCCCCCTGGCATGATGCCTCCCCCAGGTTATATGAATATGAATGCCCCACCACCGTCTGCATTCCCACCAATGCCTCACACACCAGATGGGATGATGGGTATGTCTCATGGAAATGCTGGCCAGTATGGTGGCATGCCTCCTCAAGGCCCACCCCAACCATCCAGGCAGTCATTTGACATGTTTGGCCCTCCCAGCGGAGACGGAGGAATGGCTGCTAGGAATGGCGCAGGAATGATGGGTCCATACCGCTAAAACTTTCCTCGCTAATGACTGATTGAGAATCACGAAGCCCTCACCTACCCTCCTTTAAGATTAACTATCATCGAGCCTGCACCGCAGGACTAGGGCTGACATTGAGAGGATTCCAATCTTACCTTTTCACACTGAGGCATAACCAACAATTTGCGTAGCCAACTTTTTGTTGCGTAATATAATTTATCATCCTACCTGACCTACCTCATATTCGCGATCTTTATTGTTTTGTGGTACTTTCCCTTTCCTTTACTTTCCTTGTCCTTTTTTTTCTTTTGGAATTGGGATGGATGGGATTTGTTTATAGTTTACCCACGTACGTTAGTGATTTCTTTGCTTGCGTGTTTGGCAATTCTCCATTTCTTCTCATGTACGGCCTCGGTTTCCTCGTTTGCGTATTTCCTGATTGTCTCTTTTATTTCGTTTTTCCATGCTGTTGGCATCCACTATTTTCGCTCGTACCGGTTTTTCTATTTTTGCTTCTTCTGCCCTTCAGGCTTCATGTTTTTTCATGCCCTCGCTCTCTGCTTCTCTTACCATTTTATATATCTACATATATGTCTACATGATGGTTAGGCCGTGGTATGGGTAGGTCAGGTACATTGATAAATAATATACTTCCATTCCTCATTGATATTGGAGTTTGTGCAAACATTATCATCTTCCCGTACATTGTCTTTCTCTTTGTGTTCTCAAAGAACGCCATTTATAACCAAAAGATCAGATGAAAGGGCAAATGGGTTGACGAGGAAGTAGAAGGATGGTCCACTTTTTCTATTAAATACCCCCGTCTAATTAAGGTAAACCAAATTATCTGTGTACCACCTCGTGAAGCAAATTCATCAAGTGTACAAATCAAACCAAGATAAACAAGAAAACCAACAGCGCCAGCAATCAGCCCGCTGTTTTCCCAGGTAAAACGCCGCACCAAAAAAAAAAAACAAAGGAGGGGTAGGTGAATATAGTAACTACATACGTGAGGCGTTGCCAAATGGTATACCCCATATGAGATGGGACATGAGAAGGAATGTAACAAAAACGCAGTTCTTTTTCATCCCCAAGTTCCACCGCCACCACCTCTTCCTTGGCGTCTTTGCGCGGATAACCGCCAGTCGTCGTCGCCTGCGAAACGGTTGTGGAGAGGCTGGATTCGTTCTGCCTTTTTCCGTTTCGAGAGACGGTCGGTTGGCGCGACTTTAAAGAATGTGGGCGCTGCTTCGACGAGCCACTATTTTTTTTGTAAAACGAGAGTTAGAACGAATTATATAATTTTGCTTCGCTTTTGAACAGGGATAACAGCGGAAAATATTATAGGGAAAAGTAAGGGGAAGGAGGTACATACCTTTGGTTCTATACTTGTAGTACAATGCATATATTCCTTCGTCGTAAGAACCAAAGTGTGGAATATGACGTGCTCAGCGGCCTTCCCAAATAACGCGGAACTCGGATGCATGTAGACAGGTGTGCCCTCGATCAAAGTCTTATAACCCTCCTGCGGGTCCTTACGAGCCGCGTTCCGGAAGAATCCTGAGCAGAGCGCCTGCCGGACCTTGGTCGTGTTTCGCCCACAGGAGACTATTTTGTGTTTATAGCGCTCCATGATGGTGACCAGTTGCTCGCGCACATCTTGCACGCGCCGCATCTGCCGTGCCTGGATGAAGTTCTCAAAGCACCAAGGGCTGCTGAAGCGCGAATTCTTCCATCCGTTGTAGACGTTTAAAAGGGTGAGGTGGTCGCCATGGGGGTCGTGGAATTTGGCCTTTTTCTGATCCGCTTGTTGTTGCTTTTCCTTGGGCCGATAGAATATGCTGTGTACTGAAAGCATGGCGACGATACTGAGCATTTCGTCTGAGCAACCCATCTCGACAGAGGCGATTAGCACTTTGGCTAATGCCGGCTCCATGGGGAAGTCAGCCATTTTTCTTCCTAGCCGAGTTAGAAGGCCTTCGTCGTCAAGAGCGGAGAGGGCGTAGAGTTCCTCAAGTGCCGTAAGCATAGTATTCGTTGGGGGAGGGTCCATGAAATCGAAGTGAAGAAGGTCGTTGATGCCCATGGCTTTTAGCATGAGAATCGTATGTGAGAGATTCTGACGTTGAATTTCGGGGATAGTGGTTGGAAGCATTTCCGATTGATACGCTGCTTCGGTGTAGAGACGGAAACATTTACCAGGTCCCGTTCTTCCAGCGCGTCCGGATCGCTGCTTCGCCTGTGCCTGGGAAATAGGTGTAACAACGAGGGAATCCATTCCAAGTTTTGGGTCATAAGCATTTTGCTTTACAAAGCCTGGGTCAACAACATAGTATATTTGGTCTATCGTAATTGATGTTTCCGCTATGTTTGTGGCGATGACAACCTTACGGCTTCCAGGAGGTGCAGGGTCGAAAATCCTACTCTGCATCTCACTAGGAAGAGCAGAATAGACTGGTAAAATAACCAGTTCAGGAACGCTAGGCCCAAGCGCTTTCATTCGTTCGTATAAGATTTCGCAGGCAGTATCGATCTCCTCTTGACCAGTCAAGAATAATAGGATATCTCCGGCGGGTTCTGTCAGGTGTATCTGCATCACTGTGACTAAAGCTGCATCTAAATAGTCCGATTCTGGCTCTCTCGAGTACATGATTTCCACAGGGTATGTTCGTCCCGGAATCGAGAAGATGGGGCACATGTTAAAATATTCAGAGAACTTATCAGCGTCTAGAGTCGCTGAGGTAACGATAATCTTCAAGTCGGGTCGTCGTATAATGGTCTTTTTGAGAAGGCAGAATAGAACATCAGTACTGATAGTTCGCTCGTGAGCCTCATCCAGCATGATAACCGAGTATTTCTTCAAGTCAGGATCAAGAAGAATTTCTCTCTGGAGGATACCATCCGTCATGTATTTGATCTTCGTCTCGGGGCTGGTGCAGTCTTCAAATCGGATGGTGTATCCAACTTCTGCGCCCAGCCGACAACCGACTTCTTCCGAAACACGCTTCGCGACGGAGACTGCAGCTACACGTCGGGGCTGAGTACAACCAATCATGCCGTTATTTGCGAATCCACCCTCAGCGAGATACTGGGTTAGCTGGGTAGTTTTACCAGAGCCAGTATCGCCAACAACAATTAGGAGTTGATTTTCCTTCACGGCTTCCAGTAACTGTTTGCGGAATTTGAAAACAGGAAGACTTTCGCGTTGCTGTTTCATCGTCATGTTTGTCCTCTTCCCGAAAGATTGGTCTTTGCTCTGCGTTACCCGTTTCCACTCCGGTAGTGTATCCGTTGCCTTCGTGACTTGGGCATTTCGTAGATCCGCAGCGAATTTCCTTTCGTCTGGTGCAACCATAGGGTCATGCCACTGGGCATTGAGATCCACTCCCGCGGCTTGCTCAGCAGCCTTGTCTTGAGCTTCTTGTTGCCGTAGCTCTCTCCTTTCCTTGGCCAAATTGGTCCCAGCCATAGCAGCACGATTGAGTGAGCCATCCGGGGCCTTAACGACACGGATAGGAGAGAGTTCAAGGGATTGTTTCGTTTGGCCTGCCAAGAACGGAGGTTCCTCGTCTTTAACTTCAATATCCACATCCTCCTCTTCCTCAAAATCGCCTTCTCCGGTAAGGGTAGCGTGGTATTCCTCGTCAATATCTGGATAATCTGCCGCGGAAACGGCGCCCGACGCAATGAGTTGCTTTATTTCCCACCTTTCCGGAGAATTCAAGCGCTTTCGATTTCTCACAGGTCTGCCCTCGTCATCTTCAATGATGGGAACAGGGGTGCTGAGGTTCCCGTAGCGGTCATCAGAGCCAGTTCCGTTAAGTCGTTCCATATTGGCACCGGAAGCAAGCCGTTTTTGCGGGGCGAGATCACGACCAGTAACTTGATCAACCTCCTTCATAGATAAGCCGATTCGGGTCCCCTGTATAGTATTGACCTTCACCTTTACGGGTTGGCCCTTCGAGACAAGGTCGGATGGGTGGTTAACTCGTGCACCGTCTTGCATTGCGGATACATGGACGAGCCCATCAACTTTCCCCTTCACGCCCAGGAGGTTCACAAATGCGCCAAAGTCTTTTATCCCTGTGACCCTCCCGTCGTAGATTTTGAAGAGAATAGGCTGGTCGTCTAGTTCAGGTGTTGGAGGTCGTTTGAAATATTCCTCGTCATCGCGGTCCCGCCGCCTCCTGTTTTCACCAGAGCCATTGGCGTACCCATCATCTCTGCCCCTATTTCTCGTAACGGATCTGCCAAATTCATCCAGATCATCTCGTTTTCGCCGTGACCTTTCTACGCTTCGTGATCTGGACCTGGATCGGTACCTGTCCCTCCGCGATTTGCCCCCATCGTACTCATCACCACCTGGACTCCTGCTTCGCTTCCTGGTATTCGTAGCACTTTTGCGGTCTCTTGCCTTCCCTGCCAAACCTTCCAACATCGCAAAAGTATCATCCAGCGCGCCCGCAGTCGCATCGTCCGTCGGTGCTGGTCCCCCAGGTGTCGCATCATCGTCTTCCCACTGGGGCACTTTATCAGGGACCGCTAGACCTTTAAAAACACGCGCTTTCCTCTCAATTTCATCCAACCCCTCATCTTTGCCATTTTGTTTAGTGTCCTCGGAGGAGTCTTTTTGTCTACCCTTGAATTTCGGGTGCAGCGTCAGGACTAGGCGATCTATACTTTCGATCAAGCTCTGAGGGAAATCGGCTCCGATGTCATCGAGTGCACGTTTGAATTCCGCAAACGAACTGCATTTTAAATGCTGGTCGATCACGAACTCGGCGAGGGTCTTGTCGTTGACCCCGAGATGGTTTTGGAGCTCAGTGGTTACCTTCGACACGAGGGAAAAGAGCTCCAAGGACTCGAGATCGTCCATGCTGACGCAAGGAGGACTCAGAAAGGTATTTGATTCAAAGAGCCTTTGAGCAGAGTTAGAAAGCGGGCGGAAATCACTGAGTTTCTATTCTCTGTTCTGGTCCGCATGCTTTGGCAGGATAGATATCCCCGTTACGGCGGAACATTGTTATTGCGAGATCCGACACCCGCAAACGTTATTGCCACCAAAACCGTGGGCCTAGACGACATGTAGTTCTCGCCCGCTGTCAATGACATTGCCAGCTACACCTTCTACATGTACATGGCACTCTCATCTATTTAGATTAAAACCTCCTATTGTCAGTTTTGACGAGCGAATTTTATGGCATTGAATTTTGCCACATGACATGGTATGTAGTTAAAGGAGTTTGTCCGCCAGATTAAGGGTCTCGCTGTGCTGAGAGCAAAATAACAACTTTCATATATTATATATTCTTTACTGCATTATTTCAATTCTGTCTTCGGGTATACTCGTCGTTTGGTAATTTGCCTGTGTGCAGCTAAATAAAAACAACCCATGCGCCATTATGCAGCATATGAAACCAGCTTTTCCCTATACTAAATACATTGTGAATATACATTGGGCGTTGTCGAAAATCTAACATAACAGATGACCCCCAAAAATATTGTACAGGTGTATGATAATGCAGAAAACCCCCACCAAAAATAGGAAAAGAAACTGGAAAAATAAAGGGATCTCTATAATGTGTATTGATACAAGGTGAAGGAGCAGGAAGAAAAGCCTGCAGGGGTCTATAAACAAGGATTTGGTTTATAGCTATGGAGCAGTAAGGTATATCATGAAGACGGGTTGTTCGGAGTTTGGAGATGAGAGTGGTGGTCTGGAAGAAAATTCAGTGTCGTAAATCTATGAGACCAAAGGGAATCATGTCATGATAGGGGTATGAGGTGGACGACCCCCACAAAAGAAGGCGACCAACGTCTGCAATGATTCCCTAGGTGGGTGGGAGCCCTACAGAGCCGGATTGCGGCTTCCTCATACCGCCATGCTCTTATGTACCTGTACGTATTGGCGGGGTGAACGAAGGTAAAATGCATGGGAGGCGGCGCTGCTAAACTTTAAAGCTGCCGCATTTTGCTATCCCTGGATTGGCGCCGTTTGAGGGTGGCCCATCGCGTTTGGAAGCCGAGTCACTCCCGGGATAGTAAGGGTGAGGAGAATTGTGGACAGGCTGAATGCAACTTTTAGCCTATTAACTAGCCCCATTTGTTCTAAGCCGCTGAACGTGAAGCTTTCAAGTGCTCTTTCTGTTCAGGCATATCGTCCCACACTTCCGCTTCTGGAATATTTCCAAAGTCGATATCCACGCCTTCTGATTCAGCAGCAAATGCGTTTTCCCGCATTTTCGTTTGTCGTTGCAAAGCATACTGCCTCCTAAGGGAAGTAGCTTTCCGTAGGTTTCGATTCGCCGAAAATTCAGTCAAAGCTCTATCCATTTTTATTTCAGTCAACGATTTGACATGGGTAGCAAGCGCTCGATTTGTAAAAACGCCTCCGCATCTGTAACTCAGCCAGAGGTAGAGGACTAGCGATCGATGTAGCGTTTCGAGTGTAGCGAGGTAGCCTTTGTCGCCGGAAACTGGTTTGTCGAGAACGTCGATGGGTAGATCGTCAATTTCGAGCAGATCGCCACTCCTATTCTCCGCCACGCAGCGCACAAATTCCCTGAAAATATTGCTCATCTGAGGATCTCTCATATGAGTTGGCGCTGAGAGGAAAACAAGCTTTTCATCCATGCTAAGGCCTTTGATGCTGTCTATGGCCTCTGCCGCCCCGGCATGACCTTGGACATCGCAAAGGAAAAAGTTGGAATCCACTTGTGCTATGTTGTGGAGGCGTTGTAGGATATATGCGAAAGGGGTGCTAGGCGGGAAGTGCTCTGAAAAGCGTTTCACGATATGATCCGGAGGCAATAATCCCGCGGAGAGGATGGGCTCTGGCTCGGTGTCCAAGGCTTTCCGAATGTAAGGGAGATCCACATCTTCGAGGGAGGTCACAAATCCAACATTTGATTCTACTTCCTTGTCTGAACTGGCCATCTCGGAACTATTTGTGTTCGCCGTATCGTTTGCTGAACGATATCGACCAGCACGGCCTCCAATTTGTTTAACTTGGGATACGGTAAGCCGCGTCAACCCTGTCGGTAATCTTCGCACCACCGATTCAAAAATAATTCGTTTACAGCTCCTTTAACAGAAGGTCAGTAGCTAGTCATGCAAACCACAAATGAAAAATAATACGGGACTTACAAATTGAGGCCCATGCCAATCGCATCACTGGCCACGAGAAAGTCGTAGTCGTTATTAGGGTCATTAAATAAGTCTGCCTGTTGTGACCGAATTTCCGCGGGTAAGCTACCGTATACAATAGCAGCTCTCCGGCCAGTTGCTTTTTCGATCTCTTGCTTCAAACCGTGAATACCAATGCGAGAAAACGCAACGACGCAATCCCCCTTTTGAAGATTTGACAAGTTTCCCTTCAAACTTCTGCTCATGGCTTTCAGTGGGTTGAGCCGCTCGTAGTGGTGAATTTCAAGCTTATCCCCCATCAAGCCAGCTAAATCGCGAATCAGTGGTACAACTCTTTCTTCGCCACAAAGGTGTAGCTCGTGGGCCCGCGCGCCTAGCAATGCCCGTGTCCAAGCCCAACCTCTATGAGGGTCTGCGATCATCTGGATCTCATCGATAACCCCAACCTCAACGTCTTGACCGAAAGGAGCCATTTCGACAGTATTGCTATAAATTCCCGGAATTTGATCCTGTGAGATTCTAACCTCGTCACCGGTTACGAGGCCGCATGGGATGCCTTTGGCATTGAGACGAGTGTATACTTCATGAGCGAGGAGCCGTAGAGGGCCAGCATAGAATCCAGTCTTGGCTTTTTCGAGTCGCTTTAAGGCATGATAGGTTTTGCCCGAATTGGTTGGGCCAACATGAAGGTGAATTGTGCGATGCAAGCTGCGAGCAGCAGGGTACCATTCTGTTGGATTACGCATATCTGCTAGCGCCCTTTGATCCTTGAGGCTTGAGGAGAAGTTGGCATCGTAGTTGTAAAGTTTGAATTCCCTTTTTAGCGCTTTGGTCAATTCTGCCGGTCCGGAGTCGACAAAAGTTCGTTCAAGTCTTCCTCTGAGGCTGAGGGCCTCCGAGTCCTCTGCGTTAAGCGGAGAAAGATTTTCTGCCTTTACAGCCCGTGTTACGAACTCCTCAAACCCCGCCCAGCGGCCTGGGACTTGACCCTGTCGTTGGAACCCAAGCCGTACCGCAGACACGGCTGTCAATACCACCGACGCTAAGTTCCCGGCTTTTCCCGTCGCTGAACGCCTTGCATTCCGCTGCCGAATGTGCGGGGGGAGTCTCGCTTGCGCCTATAAAAAATGGAGGTGTAAGCTGGGATAGAAAACTGGCTTCGTTATATTATTATCATACCTTTTCTGGACGCGCTGAATCAGGGTCAGCAGGGTCTATAACCTGTGCAAGGGGTATGCGTGCTTCCTTTTTGGCTTTAGGCTTTGACCTTTGCCATGCAGAAGTTGTGCTGAAGGCCCGGTTCAACGGCAGAATCGCAGGCCTGAAGACACAAAGCAAGCATCGGCCTTGTGGCGCCCGCCATACTTGCATGCTCGTAATATGATATATGGACAATCTGCCAGAAGTGCGCTTTGTTTTTTTGTTAATAATAGCATTCAAATAATTGTCGTTGCAAGCCCGAATGGCAAAGCTTGAAGATGTATCAATCTATTGACATGAAGCTTGGAAGGACTTTACCCTGTGAACAACGGGCGGAGGCTTGAAAAAAATCCGCGGAATGGAAAAACCGGAGCTCCGAGCCGCCGCCTCAACTCCACCCGCCGAGTTGGTTGGTGGGGCAGCAAAGGGCGCCACAAGTTCCAAGTCGGGGGTGGACAACTACTAACCACACGACGTTCTCCTGTCTGATTCTCGCCTTTTGTCTTTACACAGAATACTTCGCACTATCTTGCGACATCTATTTTCGTGGTATCAGGTCCTATCAGCCATCTGGCGCCAATCCTGTCCGGCCCGGTGCCCCATGCTTCGCGCCGACCACCAGACAAGATGGACTCCTCCTTGATAGAGATCCAGCGCAGAGGTAGGCAGCTAGCTCCCCTTATCTGGAGTCCGTTAGTTTTCAGCTCTCTTTGGCTAAACATGCTTCTTTCTTTAGCTATCCTGGACACAATTCGTTTTACCGGTGGCAGAGACGTGAGCGACTCCTCGTTTTCCCTCTCACAGGAAGAATCTTGACATTGACTTGACGTTGGACTCTAGTGGAAAGTCCTGGTGTTGGACGAAGGTAGCAGGAAGCTCATCGATAATGCAGTCAAGGAAGATGATATTTTGAAGGAGAATGTTACGAGTAAGCGGTCTGGCCTGTATTTCTTAGCGTAGACTGACCTTGTGCTAACCTATTGAAGACGTTGAACAGATCGAGGACCGGCGACCAATGAATAAGGATCTTGATGCCCTTTATATATTGTCACCGTTGTCCCATATCGTAGACTGTGTTATGGCGGATTTCGAGCGCCGGCGGTACAGGAAATCATTTTTGGTTTGGATTTCAAGTCAGCCTGTTGCAAATCGGTACTTGGAAAGTGTGTTCTGACCAGGATATAGATCTCGACCCCCAGCTGCGGCACAGGATAGAAAGGTCATCCATGGCTCGGGATCAGATCGCTGATTTCCGTGTCATGAATATCAATTTCTTCCCCAGGGAAGCCCATGTCGCAATATTCAGAGACCCGTGGAGCTTCCCGACACTCTTTCATCCTGCCTGCAATAACTTGATCAGACCTCATCTGGACGATTTGGCACAAAAGGTTGGTGTTTCTAGTGAAGACCTATTAGACAAAATAGTAATATGTGAGCCACCTAGATTGTATCGGTCTGCGTTTCGCTTGGCGAGTACCCTATAGTCCGATACTATCGTCCGAAAAATCCAGCCCACGAAGCAAGCGTCCTCTGCTCTCACCTGGCGCGGTTTGTGCAGGATCAGCTAGATGAGTACGCAAAACACCATGATGATTACCCGCCACCGTCCCCCC
>LDEV01002911.1:0-11552 GCA_001014755.1 Blastomyces silverae
CTTCAACGAGATGGCCCGCCTGCTGAAACCGGGCGGCCGCGTTGCGCTCAGCGATATCCTGACCAGGAGGGAGCTGACGGCTGAGCTTAAGGAGAGTATTGCGTTGTATGTCGGGTGTATCGCGGGCGCGAGCCGGGTGGGGGATTATGAGAGGTATTTGAAGGCGGCTGGGTTTGGTGGTGGGTTCACCCCCTTTTCTTTTGTTTTTTTTTTCCTATATTTCATTATTTGTCTCCTGTAATTCCTCTTTGGGTTTGGAACTTTTTTTTGGCTGGTATATGCTTATGCTTACATTCCTTTAATAACCTTTGACTAGACATCCTCATCGTCGATGCGAAGAGTGATTTGAACATCTACACGGCAGCACTGGATATCCCCACGAGCGCCGCTGGTGGTTGCTGCGGTGTAGTGAAGGAGCCCGAGCCAACACCCTGCTGCGGCCCTACTACCCCAGCAAAGATGGAGCGTGGGCCCGGGATTTTCTCTGAAGGGTTCAAGGCTGATTTTAAGAATGTTGATTTCAACGAGTGGGCCGGTGAGTTTTCTTGGATCTCTCTCCCTTTCTCCCTTTCTCCCCCTTTCTATCTCTATCTATCTCTACGTTATCTTTTTGCTCGTTGATAAAACTAACCTAACCCTGTTGTGAATACATATAGGTTCGTTCAAAATCTATGCGGTCAAAAACTAAATAAGCGGGATTTATTATGTGCATTTTATGTGCCCTGCTTTCTCAGGGGGTTTGACGAAGTTGTGTTGTGAATAACATAAATACCCTCATGCCCGCTGGCTTCGAAATCTTAACCTGAATTAAAGGGGGGGAGGTGGGAAGGAAAATTTCTTCCACCCCACGTCTGAAACGAATTATTTATATCCCATGATATTTTATATAATATATATATAAAACTGAATTGAAAAAAATATACAACAAATGGATTTATGCCCTAGATATGCGCTGTTCTCCGGTTGCTGGCGCGAGAAAGGGCGTCGTGTCAGCATGATTTCTACACAAATCCAACCGAAAGCAGATTCGATCCCTCCCACCCAGGCGCCTAACTTGACTTACAGTACTCCGTAAACTCCAGGCAAAGATCTAACTAGAATATATTGTAGTGTATGTAGCTGCTGGACCCTGAGTTAAATTCGAGAAGGCCCTTTCCTGGACTAACACGGTAACGTACTGTTCTACCACGACAACTGCCCGCATAGATAGCCATGTAGTTATGTAACTGCCCAAGAGCCGATATTTTGCCTGAATAAATCACAAACAACCGGAGACCTCTCAAGTTTCAGAACTTGCTGAATGTAATCAAAATTAACTGGTAGAAGATCGATGAAACGTATTACTCGAGGCGAACGGCATGCATACTAGTGCCCGTGTTGTGGCGGGTCAGCACTAGGTAGGGGACCAGGGTGTAGCGCGGATAATACAAGTGAAGCAGATGCTGTTGCAGATGAACTTGAAAATGGGAGAAAATCACTTCAACCTATACTCTGTACTCTTATGCTCTTTGTATTTTCTATATCTCCAGTCTCAATTTTTTGAGATGATGTTGAACATTACTAGGGATTTAATGTGTGGCATTCTGCAAGTGATGTTCATAAAAATCAATACTGCTGTGGTGGGGATCTCGGCGCGGCCAAATATTTTACCGAGCCGCTGCATGGCATATATCCGCCGAACTAGATCTTTCCTATGTAATATCCATTCTCAGAGCAATGATGTTGATTCTTTTCCTCCGCGCAGTGTTATGTCTTTGATTTGAATACACAGTCCTTTTATCTAGTTGATTCTCTTACGCGTTGTTTGTCTTGTTATTATGTAGATTGTTGAATATCATACATACATACATACACATCGAACTCACCATCCTCAACCTTACGATTCCGCTGCTCCTGTTCTTGTGCCGCCAAAAGCGCACACCCCTATCCCCACTTCACTACTAGTAGCGCTAGTAGTGGTTCTGAAGATCTACAATCTGCTGATATATCGTTAACTATGACATGGCTATGGCAAGGTTATGTCAAGCTCAATCCTTCAATTCAACCCTTCATCACCAGCCGCTGAGAAAACTCGGCTTGGCTTTGGAACTACCGCCATAAAGCTTGCTTTTTATTTTTTATCTCCGGAGTACGCAGGATATACAATATCGCTACTCCGTATACTCACTGAACATCTGACATTTTTCAGCTGTGTCTTAGTATGCATGAAGATCATAATATCAGTACAGCCGCTCTACTCTGTACACACGGAACAGTAGATACTGTTTGGCTGCACCTGTTGAATAAAGTGGAGCCGTGTGCAGGAAGCACGAGTACCAGGGCTTGATATAGTGATTATTGTGAACTGAATCCTACCTCCGAGTCTTATTCCCTGGAGTCGGCACAATCCTTTCGCAACTTAGCTTGAATACTATTATTATGTTGAACTCATGCTTTCTAGTAGCTAGTGCAGGGTACATTACATATCACGCCAAGCTGCGAACCCTTGCCTCAAAGTTCAATCCCGTATAACTATAAGTAGGACGCGGGCTCTTCATACATTTTATTGTCAGAGAGAGCAGCAGACCTTTGATGTTCAAAAGATTCAGGTAAGTTTTCCCTCTCTCTACTATTTTCTACTCAGTCATATTGACTAATTCGTTGTTAATTTACTTAGATTCAGACAATTCCGCATCATCAAACGTACTACTCGGGCACAATTTCCTCAAGTTTCTGACATAAATCTTTCAAGATGGTAACAACACCTGTGCTCTAATGCATTATACTGAAACGCTTTTGCTAATCTTGCTCAGAAACTAATGTTTCTTGTAAACGTTATTGCTCTACTGGCAACCGCTGCCACTGCTTCCCCCGGTGAAGAACCCAATAGTAAAAGAGCAGCCCCGGTTTGGAAGTGCATTGAGGGTGAATTTCGCGACCACAATGGCCTTAGGGAAATCCACTCCCAGTTCAATAAGCTATTTGGAGAGAAGAGACTCACGGTAGCACCTGGTCAATGCTATGTTGCAGAATGCAATGAGACCCGTTTTGCACTTTGCAATAGTTTCACCAAAACTCTTAAAGAGATATCTGGGGACCGAAATGTTGCAAAGAATACCAATCCTAAAGATGGGTCATATTGTCGGATGTATCTAACCGATGTTGCGCTGGTTTACTTTTATGGTCGTACCAATGATCCCATTTGGGGAGATCAAGACAAAATCTCCACGAGACGTTGTTAAAAGAGTTAAATCAACACTCTAGTGAAGATCCTGCTTCTTTTCACTATGGACGCTCCGACCCAGCATTCATTTTTCACTCCTTTCTCAGCTATGAAGCCCACGCCTGTATATAAGACAATTCCTCTTCAACACTTTTCATAGACAAGTAGACAAGCTCATAGAGGCAGTAACAGCTACAGACATGATGCTTTCTAGCAGACTATCAATGATATGCTTTCAATCTTCTAATTTGACAATTCATGGAATGCTCGACATGTGTTCATAGAACCTTTTTCAGAATTGAAGCATGAGAATAATGCCAGGAGTGAATGTAAATAAAAAAGGAAATTCATTGCTACAAAGGGGGTGCGTCTTGCAGCTGCCACACTCATTAGATCGCCAAGACAGCGAATTTAGTGCGCTGTCAGCTCGGAAAAATGCAACGTCTGGTCGGTAGTTGCCGATGGTGGTTGTTGCATCGCCTATTTCAACCGTACGAGGCGCAAGTTGCAGATTTACAAAGCTGAGGTGCAAGGCGCTTAATCAACGATAAGGATAGGGGGAGATCAAAACCACTTGCCATCTCTTATACAGATTGACAAGACCTTATAACCACTAGTTATATGGTGTGGTAGTATTACATAAGATAGAATGATCTGTCTGACAATTTCACCTAGAAGGAGAAGGGAGAGGAAAAAATTATGACCATGCTTCATTATTCCGATTAACCTTTCCGTGAAGTAAAAGAGTATATAGACTATTAACATAAATGTGAACCCATCTGAACCAGAGAAAAACAACGACAATATATATATATAAAATAACAACGCTAGAAATCGCCTCCTGAAACTTGCAAATAAATGTTTGCTGGGTATCGATGATAGTGTCATTAACGAATGCCCTCTCTGCTGAGATATGCAATGAATGGATGGACCTTTACTGTCTTAAGTGATGGTCGAAATCTCTCATGGCGTTCACACCCGCGAAATCACCATTGGCAAAATCATGGCTGGAAAAATCATCCTCTCCACCCTCTGAATCCTGCTCATCTGGCAGGTTCTCTTTTGCGACCCAAGCAAAATACACGGTCTCATTGATCTGGATGGGCGGCCCATCAACAGGGGGATCGCGCTCAAATCTAGGCTCCCTTTGAATCGTAAAGACAGTGCCCTTGCGCTTCTCAATTCGTTTGCCAAGAATGATAAATCCCAGCCACCACACTGCCCCGAAGGCAATTGCACACCAGCTAAGCAGTGGGACCAGATACCACTTGATTGTAGTTGCGTAGACCCGTTTGAATTCCCCGCTAGGCTCAACCCAGGAGACAATGACGGGAAATAAGCTCCCGAAAAGGTAAATTATGGCTGACAAAACGCTGAGGAGCGGGTTGATGCCGACCGCTTTCTCTCGCCATCTTTCCTTGCCATTTAGCCGGAGGTACAGGATCCCGCCCGCAAGTAGGACTCCAAAAAAGGCGTGGACGGCGTAGGTATACACTCTCGAAAGTAAGCTATAAGTATTATTCGGTTCCACGCCGTAGGTAGCCATGATCAGAACCAAACAGGATCCGAAATGAAGTGTCAAAGCCCCCACTGGTGTCTTTTCAGAGTGATGTTCAGGAGCGAACCATGGCGATTTTAATATCCGCCCAAATAACCGCGCTAGCGTAGGACGGCGATGGGCCCATCGAAGCAGTCGACCGAATGAGAAGTCGCGATTTTTCGCAAAGAATTTGGGGAACGGTAGAATCCCTTCCTTTGCTATCTCTTGCTTCACTCGCGCGGCTGTGTAAGTCATGACAACTATATTTCCGAAGCTTGAGACAGCTAGGAAAGCGTTGAATATCCTTTGGCCAGTGTTATCACCAGCATTGAGTCTTCCGAAAGTTAATTCGAAAAATCTCTCAGCAAGGTTTACTTGGTCATTAAATAGGTCGGCTTTGGGCACAATAGCCATCTAATTGCGATTAGCAGGTGGAATGCATATTGGTTAGGTATCAAAACGGATCTAGTTGCAGAAAATCCTGAGTGCTCACATATGCAATGTTGACCGACATGTAGAGTATGCCGACTAGGGAGACAGAGGTGATCATAGATACGGGAAAATTACGCCGGGGTCTTGAAATCTCACCAAGAACCTACAAAAGTCGCATTAGAATTGTATGTACGTATCTCTTGACGATAACATAAGCCACTTACATAGTTGGGTTGCTCAAACCCGCTGAAAGTGAAAACTGGGCCTAGCGTCAGCAATATCGCAAAGAAAACCACCATTTGATTGACTAACTTATCAATAAGAAGGCATTCGCATAGTCATTGGCCTGGGTAGACGCGCCCATAAAGGAGGTCTCGGGATCAAAGTTCTTGGTAGCGGCAGACTCGGTTTGCGGGAAAGCGCCTGTGGCAGCGACAATGGCAGCAATGAGTATCAAGAATAGCATCGTAAGTTTGACCATGGCAAATAGGTTGCTCAAAAGGATGCCGCCCCGGCGAGACAAGGTGTGGATAAAGCAGGTAAAAAGAGCTACTGCGATGGAAATTCCTCGCACAGCCTCGTTGGTCACTTCTGCATTCGAAGCTTGAAGCGCCTTCACAGCAAAGTTCACGCAGTTTCCCGCAACATTGCCAAACATAATGAAAACCGCGGCAAATGTAGTGACAGAAAGGAGCACTGTGCCTTTACGATAATTCGGTTTCCGGTACACATACTGAAGCTGTAAATAACCTTCAGTACCTAGTCAAATTCAAGCCATCTGAGTAGAAAGTATTAGGGCATACATAGTTAAGGTCGCCCCCACTGCGGGGAATGCCCTGTTTGACCCCTTCGAAGCGACGTCTTGGGATGTTAAGGCCATATTCGATGTATACATGCACTCCAGCGAGACAATATATGACACCAAAGAACCAGAATAACAGGGACACCCCGATGCTTCTCGTTCCCTGAACAACGAAATCAACAGACGAAAAAATCCCAGTGCCTAGCGAATATTAACCACGTATATGTTAGCCAATTGGTTGAGGACTGAACAGAGAGAGAAAAGGGGAGATTCGAAGATACAATGTATGGCGTTGGAGTTAAAAAGAAGCTGCGCGCACCTATCATCCTGTTTATGACGAGGCAGCCAACGTCCAGACGGCCCAGTCGGAAAGGCTCTTCAGGAGCTTCTGTGACAATGGCATTGGGGTCATTGTCGGAAGGGTCAGGCCGGAATTGATCACTGTCGCTGTCAGAAATACCAGAGGGGGCTCCATTAAGAGCCGTCGATACTGCCATTGCTGCAACTTTGATTTACAGTGCAGCACGGAGCAAGGGGCATGGGTTCAGTCAGAGAGCCAACATGGTGATCACCAACACAACCAACTCCGTATTAGCCCTCTTGCAGAAGGACAAGAGAGAGAGAGAGAGGAAGCAAGTGGATAGTAGTATTTAACTAACAGAAGAGTCAGAATTATTCTTCTTGTGACTGACATCAACGACGAATCTGCCTTGTGGTTCCCCCAGAGCCGCGGCCACCCGTTTTGGGCAGCCGCCAACCACGGGCGCAGAGCCGCATGTCAAAGCTCTCTTTTCTCCGCGTTTCTTCAACGACGATCCGGGAATAGTCCCAGGTTCAGGCTCGTGTATGCTCCCCCAGAAGCCATACATAGCCCGCTCTGGTTCGCTAACGTGAAAGAAGCACAGGTAGTTAGCGAGAACCACATCCTCTCATGAGCATCCTTGGCAAGCCACCAAAGCACCACTCCCTGCTGTCCCTGCGGCGGTGCTGCGGTGGGGACTCACCCGCTCACTGCATCAAACTGCATCTGCGCTGTACTCGCCAATTCGCTTGGCTTCTTCTCCCCCGGAGTTAAGAAGTGAGAATAACCTAGTGGGGCGGGGGAGCATCGTCAGTTCACGGACCACCTTGCGGGCCCTGTATGGAGTACTGTGCCTCGGATGCATAATCATGACACGCTGCTGGCCATCTAGTTCGGCCACAAGCTACTCCGTAAGGAATAGGCCAACCCTTCCATCGGCCCCCCTCCTGGATGACATCCATGCCGAGTGCTTATGATGACTCTCGCGCGGGAAACCAAAAAAGGGATCGTTTGTCGCTGCCTCCAGGGAATATTATAACATCCCCAAGATTGACTTGCACAGCCACCTCTTCCCCCTCAACCTTCATCCGCAAATCCGTAAAGAACCCTTTTTTTTCCTCTCTAGGTAGGGTTTCTGCATATTACAGAGACCTAGTGACTCCAATAGGAATCAGTTTAGCGGCTTCGTGATGGTCTGGCTCTGATCCTAATTGCTGCACGAATAACAGAAGGTCGAAAATATCGCATTTATCAACTTTAATAACCGCTTCCGAGAACCAAGTCTATCAAAAGTTAAAATCCGAAATATTGAGAGGCCGCTTTCGAGCCGCCCATGGCCCTCCCTCTTCAAATCAGTGATGTTTTGGTCTTAAGTCAACTGGCTTGGAAGGTATATAATTTCGCCTTCGAGAAGAAGTTGAAACCAAGTAAGTAGTGAATACCTTCATTAGTCTTCCTTTTCTCACCACTGTGGTTCGATAAAATCCTCCCCAATTCCTATAGGTAGTAAGTTTGGCAGGTTTGGTTCAACAAACAGCCATATCAACAACGTCTTTCTTATTGTACCGCCAAGTTCTCTTACTCACATAAAGGTGGCATCATAGGCACCCAGTACAAGGAGTTCGCCAACGACGTTAGGTCTCTTGCAACGAACCTAGAAAACGTCTATCGTGTGGCTTCAAATGCTTCATTCCAACTTGAGACCTCCCCCCTGGGGCGGTCT
This sequence comes from Blastomyces silverae, assembly GCA_001014755.1. Classification (NCBI taxonomy): domain Eukaryota; kingdom Fungi; phylum Ascomycota; class Eurotiomycetes; order Onygenales; family Ajellomycetaceae; genus Blastomyces; species Blastomyces silverae. The sequence goes on from LDEV01002911.1 coordinate 8,001, forward strand.
AGGGACTCCAAGCAACTCTGGGATTTAACTTCCCTAAATGAGATACTTGGGGATTATCATGAGACCCTGCGCCATTGTGAAAAGTTACTTCGAGACAATTATCGATATAATAATGCATCCGATCCTCGTCGAGGCATATCGTGGAACAGCTTTGTACAGCCAGACGTCGATCGTTTGCGGAGCCGGATATCTTTACACAACCTGAAAATTCTTTTTGTTCTTAAGCCCTTCGAGATCGATCTTCTCTTCCGCGTCCATCAAGATCTTGCCTCTCGGATGACCAGTATGCATAACGACCTGCGGCGCCTAATGGGAGTGATAGTCCCAGATTTCAAAGAAGAGATGGACCACCAGCGGAAAGACAAAACTTTTGTCATCGAAATTCCTCCAGATTTCTTACTCAAATTTCAGCAAGCCGCAGAGATCAATCATCCAGAGTTCGCCAATGGAGGGCAACTGCCTTTTACTGATACCGCCAACGCATTCGTTTTTCACTTCGGAAAAGGCACGGCAAAGCTCAAGGCAGCTCGATTTGATTCGATCGCCCAGAGGACCGTCTCCGTCATTGCCTATGTCAACTTGCTTAAATGTATATGGCTCATGAAACACATGGAAGGATATCAGGCCAGTGAGGGTTCAGAATTATCTCACTGGCCATCATATGTGAAGGCGCTGAATCAGGTAGGTACAGTTAGCACTGCCCAACTGGTTGATACCGACCCCTGAAGTTTTCATATTTAGCAGCAATCGACTGATATTGTACTAGGAGTTATCACACGAGCGCAGGCGGTTTTCTCCGGAGTGTATGGATCGCATATTTGCCCCGGACTTGTCACGCGCAAGATTAGAGCAATCTGTATTCCATATTTGGCCGGAAATTCGACGGACTAGTAATCTTCCCTCTGGACAACACCGAAAGCGTGCGATGAAGGAAATTATCACCGTGTATGTTTTTTCCGTTCTATTTCTGTTGAGAAAACCTATGATCTAATTGTATTCCAGACCCCTTCAGAGCGACTCGCCGAATGTAGTAACATCTCTACGGTTTTTGCGTATTTTGAACGACTTGCCTTCTCAGCATTGTTTGATTGTTACAGCTGAGGAGCAGCTGGAAAACGGGACGGTTATACCTGAGAGTATGGAGCCATTGCCACGCTTCCACCATAGGGTTTTTTTTTTCTAATTCCGCTAGCAGGGCGTATAATTGACGTTAATCTCGAATCCGCAAGTTTGATTCCGCTTTACGCAATGCCCACTTTCTCCCGCGATACCAATGACGTCCTAGTGAGGACACCCGGTGAAGATAATAAATTTTCCTTTCCTTCCATGAAGGATCTCCTCCGGTTCCAGCATGCCTTCACAGGGTACAAGCCATACCTGTCCTACTCGCAGTATGTCTCGCAAAATACCCCGTACCTCAACATCTTGCGCTTTCTAACTCTTTATATTAGACCAGATGCAAAAGTTGCCTTCGTAGTATCCAACGAAAAGCCAATGATCGAAGATGCCGTTGTACAGCTCTGGATACCCAAGCAATTACAAGGATATTTCGTCAACGAGGAACAAAGTCAAGCCGAAGAACCCTGGGTAGAAAAGTATGACATACTTCCAACAAGTCTAATAACAGTTCCGAGAAGCAGTGGCCCGTCCAGCCCACTCAACATGTTTTCTGTGAGCCCACAAAGCCTGTTCTCTGCGGCAGCAAACCGTTCCAGTACGCAGCCGACCGACCAACGATCACTCGGCTCCTACAGTAGTTCTACAGATCCGTCTGATTCTAGCCGAGGGTCGCTGGGTAGTAGGGATCATGAACCAGGCATGAATTTCCCGTCGCTAACGCCTTACTCCAGCCGAAGGAGCTCGACAATGACCAGCATCTCGAGTAAAACCAGCCAAAGCACAGTGACTGTACTTAACATGGGCGGTACCAACGGCTTCCTCCATCAAAAACCGCAACGGCCGTTGCTTGTGATTTTTTCAAGGAGCATTGTTGGCGCGAACGAGTTGGCAATTACGGCGATCAAAATCGATGACAGAACAGCCGTGAATGCAGAACGGTGCGACTGTCGGAAAGCTAACAGCTCGTGTGCTATCACGGCCATTGAGCGGGCCAAAGGAACAACTTGCCTGGAAGCTCAGCGCTTCGTCGCGAAAGAGGGGGTAGCAGATTTCGACGTAGCGGCACTAGGCTTTACACGTCGCAAAGACTATCCTCATGCGGCGTTTAAGGGCTTAAACCGAATAAGCATATCTTTCAAAAACGCTCATGGTATGCAAAAACTTCTCTCTAGTCTTGTTGTTGTCTTAAGCTCTAGATTTATAAATCTCGGTAAGCTAACAGATGGCCATACATAGAACGCAAATCGTTCGGGGGTTACAAATGTTCATGCAAATTGGATACATGGGGCAATTTCAATAATTGTATCGGATCGGGCCACCAAGGTATCTTTGGCGAAGTTCGAGCAATTGGTCAACAGGCGCTTCGGGCCTACCATAAGGCAGCTGAGGGTCACCCCGAGATCGTTATTGGTCAAGCTCCCTCTAGAGAGTGATGATGAAACTCGAATGGAGGAATTTGTACAGACATACCAGCACCGCCCATTTTTCCCCCAAATATATACCCCCCCCCCCCTGCTTTTATATTAGCCATGGCGTAGTAGTTTTTATTCCTTAGGTGGCATGTAAGGTAAGACGATCCGGATTTTGATTTTACATTGTATTTAAATAATAAAGACTTGAAAGAAGAAAATCCACGTTCTGGCAGTAGCTCTTTGAGCGTTTCAACGCTCTGCTGCTTGCCTGTCAAATCTACGATCCCAATCATTAGATTCCTCAAAACTGCCTGTTCTATCTGCTACACACATGTCTTTCACTTACAAAGAAGCTGATGGGACGAAAAACTGAGTATTTATAATTATGAATAGTAAAAGTAATAATAGTATTCTGCCATAAATCAGTCTGCGATTTATGCCACTATTGCTGAGCGGGGAAGCTATATATAACTATTATTAAACCTATATGCAAATGAACGAAGACAGTGAGCATTGTACCTCACTTTAAGAAAAAAAAAGGCTAACTAGCTACTCATATGGTAGCTAGCAGTAGTTAAGACGAACGTAACCATCCCCCTGACAGCACGCATACCTCGCTCCCCATTTCTTACTCAGATCAGTCAGAAATCCCTTGTGTCATATCATAGACAAGACTCGCGCGGATGCCCTCACTAACTGATTCAACAACGGATCTTTCCCCGTTGAAACGAATGAACATGTCGTCCGGACACCCCCTAATCCATCAACGCTACACAAAATAGACATAAAGCAAAAAAACAAATATGGAATAAATATACATACGAATCAAAACCCCTAAAACTCCAGTGCACCCTGCAAAACACATAAAAAGCTAAGAAAGGAAAAAAGCTACATAAAAAATAAAAATAAATATAAAAGAAATATATAAATCATCACCGACAACTCCCAATAGACCGATCCAGCACGCTAAAAATCTCCATATTGCCCACCTGGCACGGCGCGCCGCCGGGCAAACAACCCA
>LDEV01002915.1:0-10010 GCA_001014755.1 Blastomyces silverae
CGATATTCACCACGATCGCCACGGAAGCCTCCACGTCCCCGGAACCCTTCACCACGAGGTCCACCACGGCCACGGAAGCCTCTGCCGCGTCCACTATTTTGCCTGGTGTGGTGGCTGACGACTGGTTTGAAACCGTCATTTGGCTCTGGAGTAGCTCCACCTGTGTAGTTTTGCACTGGAACATCTTCAGCCCAGCTACCGGAGGTGGGGAGTGTTGGTGGCACACCTTGTGTTTTTGCCGCTGTTGATGTCCCTTCTACATCAACTTTCTCGACTTCGACCCACCCCTCAGCGGTGGTAGAAGCAGACATGTTTGATCCTTGGTTATCCCATTTCAATTGAGCTATTGGGTTTGCGGCTTCGTTGTTAACAGCGGATTGGCTTGGGGCGGAGGAAATTTCTTCTGGATGCAGCGTTCCAGAAGATGAGAATCCGTTTGTGGTAGTGGTTTGTTGAGTAGCCAAAGAAGGGTCATGGAGTTCAGTCATACCAGCGTTGGCGATGGTAGGGTCGGTGACGGCATTTGTTTCAGCAGCAGAAGCTGATTCGGTGGCTTGAGTCTCCTCAGTCCAACCTTCAGTAGCCGGGGGGATGTATTCTAGAGAAGCTTGTTTCACTCTCGAGTCTATTCCCTCGCCGTATTAGAATACAACATAAAATGACCTAGATTTTGAGGGGGATACTCACATGGCACGTCGAGAGGTTCCGCATCAACACTTGGAACAATGTCCTCCGCGCCATTGATCAGTTTAACCATAGCGCTGACTGCCTCCTCAGTTCCCCCATAGACCTGGAACAAGGCACCCTCAAATGCCCGACTGTCACTTGAAGTCTCGTCTCCAGAGCGTCTCATGGCTGCTGCAGCGCGCAAAAATTGACTGAGCACCAGCAATCTTTGTTCAAAGGTCTTTTCAGCAGACTCCAGCGTCTCGGCAGCCACTTTCTCTTTGAGGGCTTTTAACTCGTCCTTGTGTGCCTTTTCTATCTCAGTTTTCTGGCTGGAGAGGCGATCTTCATAGTATTGCCCATATTGTTTGTACTGGTTTATTTGTTCCTCGATTTGGAATATGACTGCTTGGAGAGCAGGCTTCTTCAAGGCCTGGGCCTTTTGGTCTGCATTGATTTTCTTCTCCGCAACCAGTTCATCGAGGGACTTGTCTGGGTTTTCCGCAATGATACTATCCACTTTGGAAGTGGCATTCTAAGAGATGTGGCTCTTAGTCACACAACTAGCAGAAGAGTGAAGCAAAAAGAAGAAAAAAACACGTACCAATTTCTTGACAGCATTCCGATGGCTCCTACATCAAGGGGGTTAAGTTAGTTCTATGATGGAAAAAAACTTTTCTTTGAGGTGGAATGCGGAAAACGTACTTATGCAGATCCTTCAGAAAGGCGGGTTCATGGACACCAGCCACTCCATTTGGAGCAGATTCAGTGGTGGGAGTTCCAGGCTTTGGAGAATCTACCACAGCTCCAGAGGCGCTGGAAGAGTTCTCGCCCTTGGCGCGCTTCTTCTTAGCTGCCTTGGGTTCAGACTGGAGAGGGGGGTTGGTGACAGGAGTAGACATGGCTGGTTGGGGATACGGAGTGTCGTGTGACGGGGACGGGGAGCTGATGTTTCCAGCAGGCGCAAGGCGTAAAGAAAAGAGTCGCGGTAGACGCGTAAAAGGGTATTTGGATCAGTAGTAGGAACGAAGGGAAGTAAGAGAGAGGGGGGGAGAGTTGAAGTTGTAGCAAGCTTGCGCGTTGTGGGAACGTTGTTATTGTGGTGGTGCTGGTGGTGGTGGTGGTGGTGGTGGTGGAGGAGGAGGAGGAGGAGAGGTTTTGTGGAGAGAGCTTTGCCGCGATGGTCGCCGGGAGAAGGTGGCAGAATCTGCGCGGCGGTCAACTCTCTGTCAGCTTCATAGAAGTGATGCACAATGCGGAACATGCATGGCTTATTTCTTGACATGTAGAGGCAATTAATAGGTAATTCTCTTTGATCAATTTTCCTACTAATAAGAAAACACTATACCAGGATCTAGTTCATTCCCCGTTTGGAATTACTTACTCGATTCACTACAAATCATCTACACCTATGTATGTCGCAGAGGCTAGAAAACTGGATCCCATACTGAACAACACAACAATGCACTCAATTGATATTATGCATAATGAAGAAACTGCATTAAAGATAAATGAATACAGCAACGCCAATCCGCTCAGGGTATCGTGTAAAAGAAAAAGAAAATCCCACGCATCCCATAACAAGAAAGCCCAACGCCATTGTTTTCCGCCGTTCGTTGCCAATTGATCGAGAATCCTCGGAGGCCGCGCCTAGGGTTTATTCAGTTCATCCTTTGAATTTGCGTAGCGTACCCTGATAAACAATACGGCGACCCTCGTGTTAGCCAAGCCCACTGCTTAAACGGGTAACCCACGCAGGGAGTCAGAACCCACCGCTGTCACCTTTCTGATGCTTCTGGCCGAGACAACTTTCTCCCCGCCTCTTCTTGAACGGATGGAGGCCTCGCGCATCAATCTGTAAAAAGAAGAGAGTCATTTTCACGAGCAAGGATAATGATTCTGAATACCTATCGAGAAGGACAATCCGAGCTAGGAGAAGGGGACCAATGCCTACTCTTGTATGAAGAGCATATAGTCCAGGAAAATCTGTTAAGTTAAAATCAAATGAAAAAATTAGTTACCAGCACTCAAGAGGAGGTTTTCAGAACGTATAAAGCACTATTAATTGGAACAGACCAAGATATCTGCATTTTTAGATATGTTGCGCCTCGAATGGGCTTTCACGATGCGCTTGACTGTCGCGCGCGGATACAACTTGGGAGCGACCACCATAGTCAATCTAGAATGGGATCCCCTCTTGTAATACCACTAGATGCGGTATGCATATAATAGAAGCACACTGACGATCGTTCCTTGCAGTGTTGTCAATCGTGTAAATGTATTGTAAGAGGTTCGTTTATCATCCATCTCGCTGCGGCTCTGCTGTTTGTTTCTTTTGTTTACTCCATGCCAAGACCTAGCTATCACGTGTCAATATTTAAACTCTTGGCTGATGTCATAACGGATAAAGTATAGTCCGATCTAATAAACTAGTCCTTATCTGGAACACTGCGGCGGAATGGGCAAACCCTGACCTCTGATTGGCTAGAAGCTCTCCGCCACTCAATCCTCGGCAATTGCCCAATCGGGGAATCAGACCAGCCTCATCATTGTATTCTTTCTGATTATTCCAAGCCATCAGTTGCAGACAAGGACAACTCTACAATTGTGGTTGAGTCAAGGTCACTGGCTGTATATATATACATATACAGAACCTCCGTCAATTGGTTTGGGGCTACCTGCGCGGCTGTTGTTGGTCAATTGCTCATCCAGCTGCTCGTTTGATTCAACCACATATCTAACGTTTGCTGGATAGCTTTAATACAAAGGCATATCCCAACGCACATCGCTTCTCCCATTAACCCGGCGCCCGTTACCATGCGTTTCGGCCTCACCCTCAGAAAATCTATCTATCCGCCTTGGAAGGACCATTATATCGACTACAAGAAACTCAAACTGCTGCTGCGCGAACACGAAACCAAGGACGGCTCGCAGGATGGAAGTAGTGATGAAAGCCCAGAATGGACGGACCAGGATGAAGAGACTTTCGTGCAGGAGCTGATCAATGTTCAGCTCGACAAGGTCAATGCTTTCCAGGTCAACACCTATAAGCAACTGCGGGATCGGACCTCAGACTGCGAGGCCAAGCTAGAACCTTTGGTTGTTAAGGATGATGGTTCTCATCAGGTGAAGGATGCCGATCAGAGGAGGGAGACCGCTGAGAGCGCCATGAAAGATCTGGATGCGATTACCAAGGAGCTTAGTGAGTTGGAAAAGTTCAGCCGTATCAATTTTACTGGGTTTCTAAAGGCCGCAAAGAAACATGATCGGAAAAGAGGCACTCGCTATAAGGTAAGGCCGCTGCTTCAGGTGCGATTATCCCAGCTTCCGTTTAATTCGGAAGACTATTCTCCACTTCTCTATCGACTCTCGACTATGTACTCCTTCATCCGCCAGAACCTGGGCCACATTGGCCACGAACAATCTACTGAAGGAGGGCCCGCTGTGGATGTGCACTTGGGCCAGGAGGCATATACCTCGCATAAATTTTGGGTGCATATGGACAATGTTCTAGAAGTGAAAACGTACATTCTCCGCCGCCTGCCCGTTCTGGTTTACAACCCCAGCGTGTCCGCCAAAGACCTACACATGACCCATAAGGATCCCACAATTACTTCTCTTTATTTCGATGGCCCCAAGTTTGAATTGTATAACCAGAAGGTTGCCAAAACCCCTGGTGCCAGCTCGTTGCGCCTTCGCTGGACTGGCCAATTGAACGATCGACCAGAGATTTTCCTGGAGAAGAAAGCCATGAGTGACGGGGATAGCAGCAAGGAAGTCAGAGTCCGCCTCAAGGAGAAGCATATCAAATCGTTCCTAAAAGGGGAATACAAAATGGAAAAGATCATTAGCAGGATGGAGAACCGTGATGTTCCGGCTTCAGAGGATGCTGATGCTCTGAGGAGGGATGTTGAGGAAATACAGTCCTTCATTCGAGAGAAGAAGCTCGACCCCGTTTTGCGAGCTACTTATACTCGAACTGCGTTCCAGATTCCAGGCGATGGTAAACTTAGGATATCCCTCGACACAGATCTGGCTCTAATCAGGGAGGATTCGCTGGATTTCGAACGCCCATGTCGAGATCCCGATAATTGGCATCGCACAGATATTGACGATAGGGAGATGGAGTTTCCGTTTTCAGAAATCCGGCCCGGCGAGATCTCTCGATTCCCGTATGCCCTACTAGAAATCAAAGTACGAGGAGGTAACCTACGCAGAGCAAACAAGGAGTGGCTGCTCGATTTAATGTCATCCCACCTCGTCAAGGACGCTCCTCGATTCTCCAAATTCGTCCATGGTGTCGCAGAACTTTTCGAAGATCACGTCAACAGCTTCCCTTTCTGGCTCAGCGAACTGGAGACTGACATCCGTCGAGACCCCGAAATTGCCTTTCAGGAGGAGCAGGAACGAATTGCAAAACAAGCAGAAGATGAGCTTGCAGTAGGAAGCTTTCTGGGGACAGGCAGTCGTCTCAGCCCTTCAACCCGGCCAATGGTTGGATCACCCATCCACAGGGTATTTTCTATCGAATCCACCCCAGCGGAAAGCTCGCGGCCAATCGATAGTACCCGACCCCTCACATCCGAATCGCAACCTATCCCCATCCAGGAACCAGGAACACTATCTCCACCCCCTTCACTGCCACCCTCGCGTCCCTCCGGGTTACTCTCATTCATCCCACTCACCATGTCCCGCTACGCCGCCGCGCACAGACAGCCCTCTTCCCCACTCCCACCGGGAGTTCGCGCCCCACGAACGTGGATCAAGGACTCCGGCCCAGTCCGTGTCGAAGCCAAAGTATGGATGGCCAATCAGCGCACCTTCATAAAATGGCAGCACATATGCGTATTGCTTGCCACGCTCTCGCTAGGTTTATATAACGCCGCTTCTGACGATAATACCATCGCGCGCTCACTAGCGATCGTATACACGTTCTTTGCGGTCTTTGCGGGCTGTTGGGGGTGGTGGATGTATGTGACGCGGGCGCGGTGGATTCGGGAGCGCAGCGGGCGGGATTTCGATAATGTGGCTGGGCCGATGGTTGTGTGTCTGGGCCTCGCTGTGGCGCTTGTATTGAATTTTTGGTTTAAGGTATGTCTCATGCACTTCTATCCTATCGTTATATTTTTTAATATGTGGACCCTCAACTAATATTTAATCTGATCAATCGCAGTACACCGCAAAGGTATGGAATGCGGATGAGCCCAGTTCTCCTAAGGGCTCCACTACCTCCCCGGCAAACGCTACCAAGCAGGCCGTAGAGGGTGCGTGGATGCTTGTTAACCAAGCTGCTGCCGCGGCTGGCCGAGGAGGAATATGATATATGATGCATGAACTCGAATAATATTACAACTCGACGATCTTGGCCAAGGTTAATATGTATGAAATTTATCACCCTGGAACTTGGAGAATATGTCGCTGAATTTTGGAAATGGAAATGAGTTGTATGTGTCCATTGACGATAGTTTGTACATATGTTATATAATATGTCTAGATGATTTACTGTATGATAAACAGTTGATAGTACCGGTACATATGGAGACAAAATCCTAATGATGAGTTTTCTTTTTGTATTTTTTTTCCCTATTCCCCTTGAGTGTATAGCCCAATATTTTGTGAATCCTAATTTTTATATAGAGTGGAGTGGGAATTCATTTTTTTCTATACATTTATTGAAAGTAACTATACAAAGAGCAGATGAGTATAAGAGTGAGTTGAGATGAGGCCATTATTACAACACTGACAAAATAGAAGAATGGAACGCCTTCCTCCTCTTCTTCTCCTTCTTCTTCTTCTTCTTCTCCTGTAATGAAAAAAACATTCCAAAAACAATAATGAGCCGTCGAGGAAAGATTGTGTAACGATAGAAAGAGAAATGGAAAAACGAAAAGAAAAAGAAAATAACGAAAAAGTAGAATAAAGCCAGAGCCCAGTGTAGTTCAGAATATAAAAGCAAATATCAGAAATCAATATCAAACGCAATATGGAATCTACATACACACACATACGCCCACACTTACACAATACACACACCATTGTACAGAGTAGAGAGAGGCATGTCGGAGAAAGAAAAAGAAACGTATCAATGTTTAGAAGTAAAAGGAACACCCAGAAGCCGAAACAGTGTAAAACCTGAAAAGCCGAACACAATGCAAATAGAAAGGAATGATGAAACAAAATATAAATGAAGAAACTCAGAAAAGGAAAGGTGAGGAACTCCAACCACGCTACCCTTTCGCCCTCTCAAATTATCAACCCTAATTTCTCACGGAACTTGTCATCATCCTATAGACATTAATATTAACAAGCAAAACCCCCATGGGACAAAATAAATTTAGAAAGGAAAATCAACGAAACATGACCATATACAGATGGAAACCGAACTCCAATCACCACCAAAAAAAAAGAAATACGCCCTTAAGGCCCTGCAGAAAAAGGTAGGAAACGAAGAAGAGACGACGAAGAAGAAACGGGACTATCCATCTGAAAGATAGAGACAATTGGTGGGAGTAAAAAAAGGCGGAAAGGGAGATTAAGACTAAAAAGAAACGGGTTGAGCGGAGGATGGAAGTTGGTAGAGGGCAGAATCGTAAGTAGATTCTCCATTTGTTCTCCCAAGTAAGTTTCCCCCCCAGCCTCTCTTTGTCCTTGCGGCCAGTCCGATGTTCACTGATCCCATTAGAAACGAGATCGAAAGATCGACTCAGGTTGGGGGGTTGCGTTGTCGTTTTCCTCTATGACCGATTTAAACCGAATAGGGACAGGATGACCGAAATATAAGGCGAGCTGTGCAATCGCAAAACTTAGGTTTGTAGAGAGAAAATGGCGAAAATTTGCCGGGTAAAACATGGTTGAGTAGAGTCACGTTTCGCGTATATCCATTTATCCAGCCGTAAAATGGTACCCCAGAATAGAGTAAAAGGATAATATAAGAGGGAGCTGGGAATTTTCCTGACGAATGACGCTGTATCTTGGTATTCCGGGAGGCGAGATGCAACGACGAATATTCTCTTGGTTCGAATGTATAAGGAAACAACCTTGGAAGTTGGGAGACATGCTAGTTTGGTTTAATAATAGGATGCCTGTCGCAACTCATAGTTGGGCATGAAGTCGAACCAGTCCGTGCTTGGGTTGTACCTATATGCCTTGAACTCTACGCCGTATGGTTTCTAAAGAGTCGGGAGAGGTCATTAGCCCAGTGCCATAAAAAACAATTAGGAAAAAAAAAGGCCGATACGTACCGGCTCAAGCATATACAAAACACCCAAAGGGACGTCCAAATCGGCCAACTCCTCCCTCTTCAATCCCCTGAAATACGCCAGTAGCACACGAGCAACAGACCGGTGACTGACGAGCAGCACATTATCCGTCATTCGCTCAACTTCCACAATCACCGCCTTCAGGCGATTGATGACGTCCAGATACCCTTCCCCGCCAGGCCCCGGGTAGCGATAGTGTAGCTTTTGACGCTTGCGGTTGGCATACTCTTCAGGAAATTGTTTGCGGATTTCCTCATAGGTCATGCCTTCCATCTTACCCGCGTTCAGTTCGTCTAGCATGCGCATCTGTTTTACGTCATACTCCTCGTCGTCGAAGTATTGGACCGTCTGGATCGAGCGGGCAAGCATGGACGACCAGACGCAGAAATTGCGTGGCTCAGCGTTCTGTCCGGCATATTGCGGGTTGGGCGGCGTGCTGTCGCCAGGGCGTGGGGGGAAATGAGTTGAGAGGGCCTTTGACTTTTGATACTGCTCCCAGAGCTGGCGTTGCTCGCCGATGAATCTTGTCAGAGCCTTTGCGTAACGGATTCCGTTTTCGCTGAGTGGGGAATCGCCCCCGATCCTGCCAGCGACGTTGTCCAAACTTTCGCCGTGGCGGCAGATCCAGATCTGTCGCGGGGAGAGGTTGAAGTTTAGCAGGTAATACATAACTTGCGACGAGAGGAAGCCGTTGACTTGATGTGCGATCACTTTGCGGCTGACATCTATTGTTTGCACATAGGGCATGTTGTGTTTCTCTTCATACTCCCCCAGTGATACATATGAGTTCTCGTACAGTGCGACACGCTTTTTGAAGTCCTCGAGAGCAAGGGTGGGATCCTGGTCCCTATAATCTGGGCCCGACAATTTCAACCGCATATTTGATTCCAACAGCTCTTTGTCAAGGCATTGGCTTTCCAGGAATAGAACATTGAGCTCCGGTCCTGCTCGAGCGCGTATATGGTCCATGATCGCCTTGCGGCGTTTCAACGTGCTGTTTGTAGCATCTAGAATACCTATACTACCGCCCTGTTCAAGAATATAATCCAGAAGCTCGTCCAAGGTCAGCAGTGCCACCTGTTCTCTCAACTGAACAGCCTGTTCGTTGGCTGGGTCGAAAAACTGCGCGGACTGGTCTATGGATCCAGCTCTCGTAGATCTCATAGTGCCGGTGGCAGACTCCGGAGAGAGTGACGCTGAGGATATACTTGCGGACGCCGGCTTAGATTTTGGAGATAAATATGGCATATCGCTCATGGGGCTGGGGTCTCGCGTGATTGCATCCTGATCCTGGGGCGTTGGCGACTCGACCGCGGCACCATTCAAAAGAATAGCTGCTGGTGGTAGAATTTCATGCTCGGTATCCCTTCGACCCGAGCTGGAACCGCTGATGCTCATCTCGCGTACAGAATCCCTCAACTCATCCTCAAAGATAGAATTCCGTCCCGCGGAAGGCACAGAACCACCTGCGGCCACACGTCGACGTTCACCTACGTTGAAGATCCTGGTGTCATGCTGCATCCAGTTCAGATAACGGGCCAGTTTCTTGGTGATGTAGCTCTTGCCACGTGCGGGCAAGCCCACCATGACGATAACCAACTTAGAGCCGACATCTCGCTGTGCAATACGGCCATCGGGAGAGACTTTAGATTTGGTCAGGCCGGGGATATCGAGGGTTGTTGCGCGATGTTTTCCTGGGGTCGAAGCACCAGAGGACTGAGAGCGAGCACCACTAAATTCCGCGCAAAGCGAGGCCCACGGTCAGCTTCTATTTTCGGTTCATGTTGAGAAATATGACTGTGCAAGGGGATACGACAGGGAAATTGCAAGATTGTGGGACTTTGGAGAATAATAGTAGCGGGTGCGAATGTAACTAGAGAACTGAATAGCCGGGGCCGGGGGTTCACGGGACCGCCCCGCACAGCCCAAAACCTATATAAGGGCGCCCGGCTCCCGAGCTGGATGGAGCAGAAACATGAAGGGCAGAGACGCAAAGAAATCTCGGCAACTCACATTTGCGGGGAGGGGGGTGCGGTTGAAAGCGGAGTGTCTGTCAGAGCCATGCCGACGCCATCTCGGCTGGCC
>LDEV01002916.1:9346-20341 GCA_001014755.1 Blastomyces silverae
TCGCGCAGGCTGTCATCAAGGAATTGCGCAGAGAGGCTGCTGCTGCTGCTGCTGCGACGACATCAGCGGCCGCGGCGGCGGTGGAGTAAAAGTAAAAGGGGAATCATTCAATGCCATGCCTAGGTAATACATGCATCATGAAACGAGAGAGAGACTGGTTTGTCTGTTCTGGGGGGATATGATATGATATGGATGATTGGCGTTTTTGCGTTATGCGTTTTCTTTCTTCCTCCCCGGCGGCAAGCGGACTGGGCCTTTGCGCTTTCGTGCTCTGAATGATGGGAATGGGGGAGGGGGAAATGGAATGTGAACTGGGGAAGGTTTCTTTGGGGGGGTTGGTGTTGCTGACGTTTCTTTCTCTCGCTCTCTTTACTGTCTGATTTCGATTGGGTTTTTTTCTTCTTTATTATGTTCTGCAACGATCTCCATGGCTTCAAAACAAGTTACCCTGCGTGAGTGCGTGTATTGTGACTGGTGTCAAAATGTTTTGCATTGCTTTCCGCGTACCTTTTTTTTTGGGGGGAGTTTTAATAGACGTGATGGGGAGATCTTTTTCTTGTGCGGGAAATGAAAAAAGGGGGAGGGTGGGGAGGGGGTGTTCATCTGTCGTCTGTATATACCATATATGAGCTCACCGAGGACTTCTTTTGTGCGGAGGTTTTTGTCTTTTTTTCCACTACTCCTTTGAACCTTGGTTATACTTAGAGTCTAGGTAACTACATACCTAGCTATGTTTTTTTGATTTGATTTATTTCCCTGCTTGAGCGGTGTCCATTTGCATATATACTGTCTGGCTGCCTGCGCTATGTGAAGAGTGACAGCCACTGTATACTATAAACCCTGGTGCAGGGCGGGAGTGGAACTAGCTTGGCGAACTACATTACAAAAAAACAATAACTCCCCAATCTACACTCCTGCTTTAAGCAAAAAGTGAGAACAAACCGATCTTTGCTGAAGTAGATGGACGACATTGGTCCCTGGATGCGATTTGGCATTTTAAAACATACGTCAAGAAAGAGATGACCAGAGATAGATAGCCAGGGGTAACTTTTTCGAAAATCATCCGGAGAAAGGAGGTATATGTGGATGCGTCTTGGGTTTATTATGTTGCAGTTATGTAGTTACTGTACTATACTATACACAGCAGAAAGAAACATGGCGAAAGATAAATTAACCACTTAATCACACCCACTAGAGTAGGTAGACGGTGCAGTGCTTGTGAGTGAGTGTAGCCAAGCGAGGAAAAATGAGCAGGATCCAGGGGTAGAAAGATTGGGTGGGGGGTTTTGGTGACTTGGTGATTAAGAATAGAGAGATAGGTAAGGATCAATTTGAAACAAAAAATAGTTGGCCCCGTTCCCATCAAATTGTGAATTTCGGACTCAAATAGTAGACAAGGAACCATAGTCGCTCTAAGATGTTAACGGGAAAATTAACTACTTCGTGCTCCGTAGATAGGGTGCAAGAAGGCAATTTGAGATAGAAGTTGGAGGTGGAAGTATTGTGTAATCCAGCATACCATAAAATATGCAAAGTAAAACAAGATGAAAAAGGAGTATACAGCAAGAAAACAAGAAGTAGTATGACGACAAAAAAAAACATAAGCAACTCGAAGCCGTGTCTGGCCTAAGTTCCTCCGGCGGGCTTGCTATCATTGTTACTCCCGGCCTTTGCAGATTCACTCCCAATATCCCCCGCCATGGCTTCTGCGGTAGCCTTCTTCACCCTCTCAGCCTCATCGGGCTTGAGATCTTTATTATTACTCTTAGCCTCCCGCTCATCGTCGCTATCGCCTAGGCTGAATGGGTCGTTGTCTCCCACGGGTGAAGGTTCGACTGCGGAGAGTGGTTGCCATTTGCTGGACTTGTTGTTGCCGCCAGTGGACGGTGGCTGCCTGCTTCTATCAGATGTAGAGCCTGGGCCATATGCATCGTGTATTTCCTCCGGAGGACCCTCTTGGAAAGAGACTTTCCGGCGGTCTGGGGATGGTGAGCTGGGTTTGAAAAGATCGGGGTTTGCGAGGGGTCGTGATGAGCGTGGTGGTTGAGCTGTGGTAGGTTAAAAAAGAAGTTCCGAGTTAGAGGAAAACTTGCTCGGAACGGTAGTTGAGACACAAATTTTTAAGTAAAAGGGACATACCTTCGGCGTCTCTCAACTCTAAACCGGAGAAATCATCGCCTAGGACCTGGGGATCGGCATCATACCGCTCACGATCACCACTCCGTCTGGCCTCGCCGCTCCGCCTCGTGCGATAAGTCTGGGGCTCTCCGTATCCTTGAGCATACCCTTGTGCTGGACGAGGCGGGGTATTCCCATACTCATCCTCCTCGTCTTCGCCCTCAAGCTTCTTCTTGAAATTTTGAACCCAAGAGTTAACCTTTGTCTGCGTCTCCAAGAATCCCTTGCGGATATTTTCTTTAATTATCGGTAAATCATCTGGTGCAGTGGCGGTTCTTCGTTAGCTTGGCACACAGCTAGGCCGGAGATATTTAGAATATGTACAGTAATGTACCTTCAAAAAAGTTATGTTCTCTGTCATCATAGAGCTCATTGGGCTTTAATCCGGTCTCCCTGTGAGGTCTTGGTAAATGAGGCTCATGGTCCCACGCAGAGTCCGAGTCTCTATGGCGTTGGCCTTGGCCTTGGCCCGCTCCGCTGTAATGCTCCGCAAGCTGGCGCGCATACATTTCATCGGCCTCGAGCTGTCGCTGAGTGGGGGAGTCCTTCCGGGGTGGTCGTGGGGGCATCATAGGAGGCAGTTCCACTTGCGCATCGGGGTCCGACATGCCTATAATAAACAAAACATGGTTATTATGTCTAGCCCCCTATCCGCATCGGGTGGGCTTCCATACCAAGCAGCGCATGGAATGATCTTTCCACATTCCCATCACTTGCTACCAAAACGGCTTTTATAATGCCGGCATCGATACCAGGAAAAGCTTCTTTTAAAGTGGTTTCGGCCTGCTGCATAGGGCTGAGTGGTCGGGGTGGTTTTGGCGGGGCCCCTTCATTGCCGCCCGTAGAAGATGGGTTGGGCGCTGAAGGTGTGTGTATTGATGTCACGCCGGATTCTTGGGGTTCATCGTCAAAATCCAGAGGTCGAGCTGTAGTTGGAGACTCTGGGTGATTACTCTGTGAAGCTAAAGCCTTCAGGGGCGTGTTCTATGGTCAAAATCAGTTGGATAGAGGGCGTGTGGGGTTGTACGCGGTGAGCACAAGGCAGCAAGCACCTACAGCTTTTTCTCCGTCAGTCATGGTGACGGTGTTTGTTTAAGTGATGTAGTTGTAGATCAAATATAATATCTAACATGCAAAAATTGGGAGAAGGCAACTGGTCATTCAGATATATATGAATCGCAGGGCAGTGCAGTTGTTATTCCTGTCCATCTCCATTCCACTTTATCTCCCAACCCTAGAACCCAGCTGAGATAAGCTGGTCTAATCAGGCCTAGCGCATGTTTCCCGCCACAGCTGATGCCATTCCTTATACGTCACTGCCAAGCCGCACAACTGCGCCACATCGCGGCGGCCGGAGAAACTATTAATACCCATGGCTGAGGTAAGCGATGCGTGCACCTCTCCTGGCTCCGGTCTAGAAAAAAGTGATAGAGAGGACAGGGCAACATCCGAGAACATATCTCCAGGTTTGGTGGAATAGAAGGGTTCTACTGTGCTCTGGTTACTGCAACATGGATCTTATGAATATATCCTGGTTAATTCTTTGAGTTGAGATGAGTTGGGACATCCAATTGCTTTCTCAATGGCATCCGACTTTGATCTCTCGGCTTCGTTCATCCCGTCGCTGTATAAACCTGCCGCGCTACTACCCATAGCACGCCACCGGCAATCTCTTCTGTACCTCATAGAAACTTATCCTGTGACTATTGTTGTGGGCCAAACAGGTAGTGGAAAGACTACCCAGTTGCCCCAATTTCTCGACCAGGCAGGATGGTGTTCGGATGGGAAGATCATTGCTGTCACTCAGGTAAGTTTTTGTTCATAGCTTGTATTTTATTTCATGAATCTCTTTTCTCTGGATGTTTGGTTAGCTGAAATCTGTTATATCCAGCCTCGGCGAGTGGCGGCGACCACAGTAGCAACTAGGGTGGCAGAGGAAATGCGATGTAAAGTGGGCGAAGATGTAGGCTATTCGATACGTTTTGAAGATGTAACTTCTTCCTCAACACGGATCAAGTTCCTGACCGACGGTTTACTGTTACGAGAAGCTTTGGTTGACCCTTTATTGTCCCGGTATTCTGTTATTATGGTCGACGAGGCCCATGAACGCTCTATAAGCACCGATGTCTTGCTCGGTGTGCTTAAGAAAATTAGCAAACGGCGACCTGAATTGCGCATCGTGATTAGCAGCGCTACGTTACAGGCGGAAGAATTTCTGCGTTTCTTTGCTGGGGATGAATTCAACCCTGAAAGTGAAGATGAGCTGGGTGGCTCCATTGGCAGAATTATCACATTAGAAGGGAGGATGTATCCTGTGGACTGCCTATTTCTTGAAACACCAGCCGAAGATTATGTGGAGAGAGCAATCAAAACTGTATTTGATATCCACACCAGAGAACCGGACGGGGACATCTTGGTGTTCCTTACGGGAAGGGAGGAAATCGATACTGTAATTCAGCAAATCTCTGAACGCGCAAATTCGTTACATTCCAAAGCCCCCGGTCTGCTTCCATTACCACTTTATGCTGGACTCACGACCGAACAGCAGCTCTACGTCTTTGAGCCTGCCCCTGAAAAGACTCGAAAAGTCATTGTATCCACCAATATCGCAGAAGCTTCCGTCACCATTGACGGAATTGTATATGTTATTGATTGCGGATTTGCAAAGCTTCGTGCATACAATCCAAATACTGGAATAGAGACTTTGACGCCAACGCCTATCTCCAAAGCATCTGCAACCCAGCGAGCGGGGCGTGCTGGACGGACCAAGCCAGGAAAATGCTTCCGGCTTTACACTGAGCAGTCTTACCAATCACTTCCGGATGTCACGGTTCCGGAAATCCAGCGGTCCAATCTTGCACCTGTGATTCTGCAGCTCAAGGCCCTTGGTATTGACAATATCGTTCGCTTCGGCTTTCTTACACCCCCTCCATCTGAGCTCGTTGTTCGTGGCTTTGAATTGCTCTATTCCCTCGGGGCAGTCGATGACTATGCAAAACTTACGCGGCCACTAGGGATTCAAATGGCTGAACTTGCGGTGGAGCCTATGATGGCCAAGGTTCTGCTTGGTGCGCCATCCTTTGGCTGTCTGAGTGAGGTTCTGTCAATTGCTGCGATGACGAGTCTACAAGGAGCGGTCTGGTTCGAGAAAAGTGACGAAAAGAAGGTAGTCGAAAGCACTCGTCGAAAATTTGCCGTGGATGAAGGAGACCACTTAACCTACTTAAATGTTTACCAAGCGTTTGTCACCAAGGGGAAAAAGGACTCAAAGTGGTGTCGGGATCACTATCTAAACTACAGGTCCATGCTAAAGGCTGTTAGCATTCGTGCGCAACTCAAGCGATATCTTGAGCGCTTTGGCATTCAGGTTGATGAAAGTCTCTCTTCATCCAGCCCCGCGCCACCAGAGCAAATCCAGCGATGCCTTACAACCGGATATTTTGCACACGCAGCGAAGATGCAGCCAGATGGTAGTTTCAAACCCATCAGCGGTGACATCATATTGCACGCCCACCCTAGTTCGTTGATGTTTGTAAGTGGCAATATGTCCCCTTGCTTTTTTACTTTTTTGCTTTTGCCCAGGTATGTTTTCAATTTACGGATTTTATGATGGCTGATAGTATACATAATAATATAGAACCGCAAAGCAGACTGGGTTATCTTCCATGAAATCCTGGAAACAGGGCAAAAGACGTTTATTCGAGATATTACCAAAATCGAGAAGTCTTGGCTGCTCGAGTATGCACCGGAATACTATCAAGTGAAAAAGTAATGCATATAAATAATAAGCACACTTCAGCTTTCTTCATCCCCTAATCCAAGCAGGATGCCGCCTGTTATTGGACGAGTTAGCGTCGGGAACCATGATTTTTCAGTGTACTGTACATATATACCACCTAGCTTAAATAGAATTTTGAATTTTGAGAACCCCGAAACCCCGGAATCTTGAATTTAAGAAGATTAACCTTAGCCAATTGGACGAGATAGGACATATAATACCCTCAGAGCGAGGACTGGAAGCCGTCTCCCAGTTAATTCTTTGCAGTTGTTATTTGTAGAAATAAATATATTCGCAATTTCTGACATCATCAGCAAACATCCCCCGCAAAAATTAACTCACCTTTGACCCGGTAACGAAGACAACACAAAAGCACATTAACACAATTACGCTTCCTTCCAATGCCACATACTCCAGCTAAAGATCAAAATGTCCCATCACCATCACCACCACGATCACGATCATGGCCATAGCCACGGCCACGATGACCACCACGACCATGACCATTCCTCCGACATCACCCCCGCACTTCAATCGAGTCTCTACCAGCAAATCGACTTCGATGGCATCATCACCCTCAACGAGACAGAGTCCAAATCTGGCGCGGCCATCGTGAAAAAGACATGGGCGCAACGGCTAGACGAGAAGCCGGAGCTGGAGAGTGATGTCGATGAGCAATTGCTCATGTATATCCCGTATGTTTGACTTCCTGCCCTGCCTTCACTTTTTACCCCTCCACCGCCGCCAAAAAAATAAAAATAAAAATAGAAAAGAAAAGAAAAGAAAAGAAAAGAAAAGAAAAGAAGAAAAGGAAGGAGCAATGACAAAAATACATACATCTCTCTCTCGAATCCAAGCAAAACCAAAAATGTATATACACGATTCCTAAACTAACCCCATCTTCCACAGCTTCACCGGCCAAACAAAACTCCACTCCCTCATCCTCTACTCGGCCCCAACCCCCTCCGCCCCCAAAACCATAAAACTCTTCCGCAACAGACCAGATCTCGACTTCTCCACCGCCGCAGACCTAACCCCCACCCAAACCCTCTCTGTTCCCCAGACCCTCACCGGCCCCAGCTCAGACGTGATCGAGATCCCCCTCAATAGAGCGCAGTTCAACACCACGACATCCATCACGCTGTTTTTCGAGGACAACTGGAGCGACGGCGAGGAGGAGGTGACGCGCGTTTCGTACATTGGGTTTAAGGGCCAGCATATGGCGCTGAATAGGGAGCCTGTGACGTTTTTGTATGAGGCTGCGGCGAATCCGAGGGATCATGTTGCTATTCAGGGGGTGCAGGGGGTGGGAAGGACGATTGGGCCTGGGAGATAAATGGGGCTTCAATCCCAGTTTCTGTCTGGATGTCAGTGGGGCTGAAGGGAGGGGTTTTGGTATGATTTTTGATGACGTTATGCGATAGATGATTGTATGGATGTCTGGCACGTCTTCTTCTCTTCTTGCAGTTATTAGTACTAGTTATTATATTCTTTCTTGCGTAGATGAAGTGTAGCAACGTATATCTCCTGCGAATCACCTATGGGTGCTTGTTTCTGTGGGATCCGGAATCATCTCCGGATACGGGGAGACAATAAGGTTGAAACGCCAGACATGAAGAACACATAGAACCAAAATATAAAAATATAAAATATAAATATAAATTATTAGCCACCAGCAATATATGTAGAACGTTTCCCAAACATATGCCGCTCTATAATAATCTAGAAAACACCCCCGAAGTCACAGAAAAGGGGGGTAAACTGTGTAAATATAAATGCCATATGACGCCTAGGTGTGATCGCTATGCAAGACCAAAAGGGAACAAGGGGACGAAGTAAAAGCGAAAAACAAAATCAACTAAGCTTCCATGGGCACAGCCGCTCTCGCCCTTGCCCTGGTTTTAGCACGCTGTTTGGCTTTTTCTTGCTTTTCCCGCTCTGTCTCCTCGGGCAGCGCTGACGTGGGCACATTCGGAAGGCCGATTGGCCCAGAAATCTCCTGTTCCATCGCCTCAAGCTCGTCTTCTACCTCGTCCTCGTCCTGGTTGGACATTTGGCCACCCAGCATGCGGCTGACTTCCTGTTGGTAGTTCACATGTATTAGCAAATATGGGCCACATCAGGCAAAGTAGGAGAAAAAAAAAAGAGAGAGAGAGATATATATATAAAATACAAAAAACAAACCTCTTGATACGCCCTGGCCTCCTCTGTGTCGCCCATGAGCTTCTCCACCCCTTCCAGACCCCCCATCTCCTTGTGGATGGTCTGTAGCACCTTGGTCCCCTGACTTAGCCCAAAGAGCACGTCCTTCTGCACTAGGGCAAACTCGACACTTCCCGTTAACCGCTCGAGTTGATCGAGTTGCGCATCTGTCTTTGCCAATAGGGACTGCTGGTATTTCTTACGGCGGAGAGCGAGCAAGGCGCGTGGGCGGTCGTTGCGGGCAAGGCATTCTCGCGCGATCTGGGTTTCGCGGTCTGTGAGAGTGGTGATGCGTTTTTGGTATTGGTGGAGTTTGTCGCGTTGGTTTTTTAGGTCGAGGATGGCTCTGCAGGGTGGTGGTGGGTTGAGTTAGTTTCATAGATCAGGGGGTTGTATGTCTGGAGCGCTGGGAGGCTTGGAATCTGAGGGGGAGGCCTTGCGCGTTAAGGGAGTAATCGGGGTATGTGTGTTCGGGAAGGGAATGACATACCTATCCTGAGCGGATATTTTATGCGAACTGGAGGTGTTGCCCATTGTTGTAGCATTCTCCTTGCTGTGGTGAGGAGGATCTTTTGGCCCTGTTTGATCGAGGTCAGTCGCGCAGTTGCAACCGGTTGGATGACATACATACATACATCAAGCGGCAATACTGTTGGTAATACTAATACATCGGGTGCTTAAACAAGCCAAAAATAGTGGACCGGGGCGTATTATAATACTTTTCCTATCATCTGTCAGATTGATAAGATAAGAGCGCATATAATCATGTGATACAATCTATCGTAGAGTCTTCCGATACGTAAATTGGCGGCTCAAAACCAATTAAAGTAGAAAGATCTATATCTATTCGCATACGGATTAGAAAGTCATATCCTTATCGCCTCAAGTAACAGATATGCCAACGGGCTTCTCCAGACGGGCCACCCATAAAATCAGAAAGCCGTGGAAGTATAAGTCACATGACTGAACAGTTGATACCGGGCTATCATTTTTCCACAACATTTCGAAATTCCTACCGTTAACATTTTATAGGACCTCAGCGGGCGACGACGAGCTCATCGCGAGAGAAATAAGAAGAAAGAACCGAGGACCGCCTCGTTCTTGCAGGATGGCTCCGAGAAATCGTGCCAGCAGACCAAGGCTCGGACATGGTCTTGACAAGGAGGTATGCTCGTTAGATTCCTAGATATCTTTTTTTTTGTCGCCCTAACAGCTATATATATATATTATGACCCGCAAGTACTGATTCGACTCACTTGTCGCAAACAAGGTTTACCAAATAGTGCGCAAGATTGCTGATGATCTCCAATTGGAAGGGGAGAATGTACGCTTAACCCCGCCGTTTGTCTACGACCGGATCAAACGGTCAAATTCTAGTCTCAATCGAAGAGGGAAAAAATTGCTGGAAGACAGTATCGAACGGGTACTGGAGGTAGTCAAAACAGATGTGCTTGGTGATGGGGATTCAGATTCGGTTACCGGAGATTTTGAAGGCCTGGAAGTAAAGGATGCCATTTTGGTAGGCTTTCTTATGCTCTATAAAATTCTTCCGGAATGGTATGGAAGGGAATTGCTGACCGCATCAAGGATTCTAATGGCATGAATAAGAGTATCGTGGGAATGTGGGGCACACAAGCAAAGATGCCAACAATACCGAAGAAAACAGCGGATATAGCGGAGGTTGATTCGGCATCTCCAGCACCCACCGCCGCGGCAAATAAGAGACGACAGGCTGGAGGGGAATCACAACCTAAGAGGAGAAAGGGTGAAAGCAACATTGATAGGTCACCTCCTACCCACGTAAATTTGGCGGACCTAGGTGGAGTAGACGATGTAATTCAGGAACTCGAAGACCTTATTGTCCTACCCATGACCCGCCCTCAAGTCTACGCCTCGTCGAAGGTGCAACCTCCGCGTGGGGTATTGCTTCACGGCCCGCCTGGTTGCGGTAAAACCATGATTGCCAATGCTTTTGCAGCGGAGTTAGGTGTGCCGTTCATCGCAATATCCGCGCCATCGATAGTTTCGGGTATGTCTGGAGAATCCGAGAAGGCGCTACGGGAATATTTCGATGAGGCAAAGAAAGTTGCGCCTTGCCTCATCTTCATTGACGAAATCGACGCAATCACCCCTAAACGCGAGAGCGCTCAAAGGGAAATGGAAAAACGTATCGTTGCCCAGCTACTTACCTGCATGGATGACTTGGCTCTGGAAAAAACGGACGGCAAACCTGTGATTGTATTAGCAGCTACGAATCGACCCGACAGCCTGGATGCTGCGCTGCGACGAGGCGGGAGATTTGACAAGGAGATCAATCTTACCGTACCCAGCGAGCCTGTGAGAGAACAGATCCTACGGGCTCTGACAAAGGACATGAACCTTGCAGATGACCTAGATTTCAAACTCCTGGCAAAGAGAACCCCTGGATTTGTCGGTGCTGATCTAAACGACCTCGTTTCCACCGCAGGAGCGGCTGCTATAAAACGATACGTTGAACTCCTGAAATCACATACAGGTGACGAAATGGAAATAGAAAACACAGCAAATGACGCTGATGGTGACAAGAGTACTAAGATCAGCCCTAAAGTCCTCGAACTCCGCCGCCTCATCAAACACGCCCGCGAAACCCCTCTTGACTCCGAATCCCAAACCATATCTGTCTCCAACACCGATTTCTTCACCGCCCTACCTAAAATTCAACCCTCCTCCAAGCGCGAAGGCTTCGCCACCATCCCAGACACAACATGGGCAGACATCGGCGCCCTAGGCGGCGTCCGTGACGAACTCGCCACCGCGATTGTCGAACCAATCCGCAACCCAGACATCTACGCCCGCGT
>LDEV01002918.1:0-10593 GCA_001014755.1 Blastomyces silverae
TGTCGGCCCCGCCTCGGCCCTGTGCTGGACGCGTAGGCGGAGGCCGTTGCTACCGAAAAGTGCAGATTGTTAGCGTCGATATGGATTGAGTTACTGCTCCCCACTGTTTTTAGAGTCTTCATCCAACCACATTCTCAGGCAAATTATTACGGAGCCACGATATCAGGAACAAAACTGTATTGTCAATTTGTCATGGATTGCTAATCCTGGGACTTAAAATGTCTGTTGCTATAAAAAACGTCATCGCTTGATCCTCAATTATTTGCCCAACCTTCCTGTCGTTACTTATTTTTACCCTTTTTTCCCTTTTTTTTCAACTCCTCTCCAAGTTTTCCTTCTTCACCAGCTAAAACCCGCCTCCAAAGCAACAAAGCAACCAAGTTATCAAATATCAGCCATTAATCATGCAGGCATTATTAGCCACCTGTCAGCAATCACTAACGCATTAATCAGACGAACACCTCCAACAAAACATCATACGTCAATCAAATGCAGGCGCAAGCCCGGTCTTTGTTCTACTTCACTCCCCGCGCGCCATATTCAAGCAGTCGCTAATGCGCCAATTCCTGTCAATTTCCTATAAAACAATTCCCTTTC
Organism: Blastomyces silverae; assembly: GCA_001014755.1. Taxonomy (NCBI): domain Eukaryota; kingdom Fungi; phylum Ascomycota; class Eurotiomycetes; order Onygenales; family Ajellomycetaceae; genus Blastomyces; species Blastomyces silverae. Next base: position 598 of record LDEV01002918.1, read on the forward strand.
TCCCACTATCCGATTTTCGCAAGAGTTTTTTTGACTTTTTCTATCCAAAGGGACGACTATCCTTCCGGTGCTTATCCATCAATTCTTTCTCCTGTTCACGCAAGTGCTGGAAAAATGCTCGCACGTCCAGCGGGTCGGGGTCTTTGCGGGGTGTCTTGCGGTACCATTTCTCGCCCGTGGTTTTGGCAGCGCCAGCACCGCCGACTGCAGAATTCAAAACGGCGCTTGCTGCCTTGGGATTGCGGTCATCCGCATCACCTGCGCCATCAAAACGGGGTACGAAGCCGTACGCATTCACCTTATGGGATGCTGTCGAAGTATTTGCTTTTGATGGCAAACCAGTGTCCTGTCCCGCTTGCTTCCAAGGGCTGAATGGAATCTCATTGCCGCGTGCAGCAGTCCGGCTAGTTGGCTTGTCTACAACGACTGCACCAGCAGCTTTGCCAACGGGTGTTGGAGAATCCTGGGCTCTCATTTTCTGCTTGTTATGGCGCTTACCACCATTATCGTCACAAAGGACGTCAGGATTGCCAACCCCGCTAGCCCCATCGTAGGTTTGTCGTTTCTCTTCATTCGGCCCAGTGTTCTTTGTTGTGTTTAGATTTCCCCCGGAATGAATGTTTCTGGAATCAGTCAGTAAAAGCCACTGTATCGTGATAGCAGAACACCATATCCTATACTCACTTATCATCACCTTTACGTTTAACGCCATTCTTGCCTTTCCCTCCATTTATTTGCGATGAGGCGTTGCAGATCTTCCCAGGCGTTGAGATGGTCGGGTTTTGATTCCTACTTGTCAAAGTCAGCATTTTATGATTGCGTCTTCATTGGTTGCAGAGCTTACATGCTGTCTTGAGAGGTACCTAGCGAATTAGTCGTTGTAGAGCGGGTACGGTTTGACTTGTCACTAGAACTTGCAATTGTGGTTCCTCCGTTGAATGGCACTAGTGCGAGCTGCTTTCCTGCAGAAGCGGTACACTGAGGCTCCTTTTCATGTTGCATCGCCAGACCTTGGTTCTTCGTAGCGCCAGAAATATTGAGCTTTCTTGCTACTATGGCCAGCTCCTCAATGAGTGGGCCCAGCGGTTCGCCTCGACTGGCAGCTATTTCGATATCGTGATAAACTCGAGCAATCTCGGGTGGAGTGCATTCCGTAGCGGTTTCGCTGGCGCTCTCGAACGTGCTGTCCCTCCCACTCGGTTGAGTGCTGTCCTCCCCACTCGGTTGAGTGCTGTCCTCCCCACTCGGTTGAATTCTATTCACCTGCTCACCTGACAAGATGGTATAATTGTTGTCAACCATCAGATTAGTGTTTCCGGCCCAGTCATATATCGTACTGTTGCCATTATTGTCTTCATTTAAAGTCTGACAGCCTTCGAAGCCGTTCACAGGTCCAGGAGTCGTGAATGGCAGCCTTGCTTGTTCTGAAAAGGGATTGTTGAATGAATCGGCCATCGGTAGCCCCATCCCTGGAATCAAGCACCCAGTTGGATTCATGCCCCCCAGAAATACATTATTAGTGTACTGTCCAATGTTAGACGGCCAAGGAGATAGGCCGCAAATCTCATTTGAGAATTGCTGATGACCCAAAGACTGATCCTCGCCCATGGGGCGGGAGGTCAAGAATTGGATTGCTGCCTCAATCTGTTCTTTTGTTGACCTTGCGGCGTCAAGTTTCATGACAAGTTCTACCCGTTGGTCGATAAGGATTTTCTTCGCAGCTGGATCAATATCCCAAGAGTGTATTGCAAGGTATCTATCCAAATTTGCAAGCTGATCTGTAAGTTTATCGTACTCTTGGGTCGCCTTTTCGAAGGATTTCTGGTTTAACGGTTCTTCTGAGAGGCCTGCTGATGGCATTGCTAGGTTTGAAACCTGCGCATTCTGAATCATCGCTTGATTGATCGGGATGGTTGAGACCGGGAATAGCTGCGGAGGAGCAGATATCATTAATCCTGATTGGTCGACAGGGTACATACCGAAAACTGCGCCGTGTCCGTGTTGTGTTGTATATGCCATTGGGAACACTTGGCCCGATGAAGAGGAAGCATGGTACGGTTGGGGGTGGTTAGGAACCCAGCCAGCCTGGTCAGCTCCTCCATTAGGGACAGAGTAAGCGAAAGAAACGGAAGTGCTTTCAGACGTTACTTGCTGGACTGTTTCTTCTCTCACGCGATGAGAATTGAGGGGTTCATTCGCTTGCCGCTGGGTTTGTTTACCTAAGGCTGCCCTTGTCGAGGAGTTCGGAACCGTGTGGTGGGGGTGATTAGTATCCCCTGAATCCGATCCGGATATCGCCCGTGGAACCAAGAAATTGAAGCCGACAGGCTTGTTAGAATCTGATTCACAGCGCAGGCCTGGGTGCTGTATATCCTCTCTCTCCTGGTTGAAGTCGGCACATTTCTTCAATGGCCGATTTTGCAGGCAGTTGTTATTAGGTTTCCCAATTTCAACCTGTTCGGAACTTTTGATTGGTAGCTTGAACTCAGGGGCAGGAGATGATGCGAGGTTCATGGGAACTATTCGACCTCCTGCAGTAACCCTGTGATGTTTGGGTGATGCGTGTTCCTTCAGAAAGCGGGCGAAACCCGCATCACTTTGGGCGAGGGTGCCTTGGGGCGCATTTAATGGTTGACGACGAGGATACTGAACATTGTTGGACTGTGTGAGCAACAATCCGTCCTCGTTGCTCATAGAGAAGCTTGAGGAGATTCGGTGGCGGTTAACCGGCTTTTCTGTCAAGACCCGACTCCCAGAGTCTTCTCTGCGGTGTCTCAACGTGGCGACTGTTATATTTGTGAGCTTCACGTGGAAAAAGCAGTGTTTGAGGCGTAAAAGGTAGGATTTACGCACCATCGATTGTCTTGGTACTATAGGCGGAAGAATCGCTCCTTGCACCAAGCCGACGTCCAATATCTAACAATGTACGAATCTCATATCTCCTGGATTTGGTTTCATTAAACGATGGACGAAGACACGTTGCCTGAGCATTTTCTTGTCCATTCTCAGAAACCCCTTTTCGGGATGAACGCCCTTCCTCCATGGCTGGCATGTTCGCTACAGGAGTTAAACTTGGGTTTAATATCTCCTTTGCAGTTCCCTCGAATAAACTAGAATTCCTAATTTTATCAGTAACTTTGCGATACGAAGAAAAATAAATGTGAGGTTTCATCATACCTTGGGCAAGGATAAATTTCGTCCCCTTTACGTATTCGCCGCAAGGGGGATAAATCATATAAGCCTTAAACGGAAATTAGTCAAGACGCCTGAAATGTCTGACTACAAATCAGCCATCAAACGAAAGAATTCAGCAAGGAGAAGGAAAACGAAAAACTTGAGGATAGGAAATCGATAGTGGTATGTGACAGCGAATACGTTCAGTATGGAGGGCATCCATGCCTTGATAATGGAATAAACACGAGATCGATATGGTTTGGCAAATGATTATCTCATTCACATCGACTTTATCCAAGGTCAATTCCAACTATGAGGCAAGGACCAAAAGATATTGATTGTTTATCCAACGCCAGACAAGCAGAAAAATGTTGTATCGATGAGAAGGTAAGCAGAACCCAAACACATACCAGTTCAAGCAGTCTCTCACTGATGTCCAGAAACACACGAAGACAAAGTCTCGTTTACTTTATAGTCTTCTCCTTATACAACAAGTATCTTCGGGTAATAAAGAACAAACTTTGCAGTTAACGCTGTATATGCCCGCCAGCGAATCTTGCGAGACTGGGAGACGAGATAAGGAAGGCAGCGGTCAGGAAGAGAGAGAGATAGGTGATGAAAATAGAAGGATATGAAAAAAAAGAATACACAAAAAGTCGCCTTGAGTACGAGGAGACAAGGTATCAAGAGAAAAGCCTCGACTGATTGTGAGCCCCTCGAACCGGTCTCTTTTCGAGCTAAAATTGAGCCGTTGTCTCCTTTTTTGGTTGGGCGACAGGTTTGGATGTACGAATCAAGCAAAAACACGCGTTGAATAGGGAGAACAGAAAGGATATGAAGCCACAGGTTTCGAGGGAAGATTCAGTGCAGAGTAAGGAGTGAGATAGGAGAAGAAGAAGAAGCAGAGGGTGAACGGACTGGAAAAAGCGATTCTCTAGGGTAGAAACGCGGGATGTGAGAGTAGGAGGATTGTTGTTGTTGTTGTGATTGCAGGCAAAGAGATGAGGAGAGGAAAGAAAACAAAAGAATGCAGCGGGAGGAAAGAAGGAGGAGGACAGTGGAACAGTCGTCTCCAGGTAGATGATGTGTAATCAAATCATCAGGGGGCAGGTGGAACACACCTGGTCCGGACCCCATGAGATGAAGTGTTGAGAAAAACCAATATGATGACAAATGAATAAGTGAATGAATGAGCAAAAGAAGAAGTAGATATGATGATCAACATGATTCATACACACAAATCTATTATGCTGTTACTAGATTGAATGCAAAGAAGAGAATGATAAGAGAATAATAGCATGATATGAAAACTCTGACTATTGCTCAGTGTTGTTGATTCACTCACTTCTCATCACAGACATAGAGATGATAGTTCTGTGACAAGAGCTTGCTTGACAAACAAAGTCTGGCTTTATAATTAAATGAAAAGAAACAAATTTCCTGTGCATTCATTCATCTTTCCTCTTGTGATATTAGTCTTGATATTTGTTTGCTGACTGACATGCATGCTGAATACTCACATTATTATAATGGCAATCTGGCAGCAGGAGTAAAGCATATTTATCTAGCCAGATGCCAATGCAGGCAGGGATATGCAAGATGCAAGAAACAATAATACAGCAGTATTATGACGCCTAATCATGGCAAGTCCTATGCTCAAGATTGTTGAAAATGATTATATATAGCCCAATGCCAAAATGGGAACGAGTGTCTGAGATGGGTATCAAAGTGAGCTGAAATCAACACTGTGAAGGAATGCTGCTGTAATTTTGAGGGGCGCATGTTCTATGGGTTAAATGAACAATGCCTCCTCGTCAAAAAAGGGAAAAGGGGGAAAAGGAGAGAACGGAAAAAGCAAAACCACAACACCTCTCCTAATTACCGGTGCAGCGAACCCTTGAAGCTGGTGCTTGTACATGTAGTTACCTCTCAAACATGTTCATGAACTTTGACAGGTTCGGCGATGGGACTGACTGCGGGGTCATCATCTTCCCAACTGAGCTGCGCTCGTGTACCTCCATTATTTGGATTCGCATCGTTGTTACCAGAGTCAATATCGGGACCTGTAGTAGCTGCCATTTTGCTCCGCATTTCCCAGCTACCAACTCTCTCATGGCCAAGGGGGGCGGCCGGACCTGAGTCAGCCTCATCACCGTCCTCCTTCGCGACAGTAATACCAACAGTCGGGTGTCCCGTTTTCTGGACATTTCCACCCGCTAAATCAGGATCGCTCGCGAGTTTATTTCCGCCTTTGAATCCGCCAAGGTCAGACCTGCGACGCGTGACGTTCCGACGTATGCGAAGCCCAAAAGCCCAGCAGGCAATGGTGACGATAAGCCCCGCCACGATTAAACCGACCACAGCACCAATCACTCCCGCAACTGCGGGTCTCAAAGACTTTGCGGCAGGGCGGCCATAATTTCTGAAATCTGGAGCGTAAGCGGGGCAGAATGTGCTGGTATCGCCGCCACAGGTAAGGCACCATTCCGAGACAGCCATCATGATATCCACCATTTCGTCTTTGAATTCCCGATATGGCATGCCGGGTTGCCCAGGACCACGGCCGAACAGGGGGTATGATACCAACGGTGTGGAGGTGTCGGATGCGTTCGTTCCGTTGCGGAGAAAGAAGCGGGCCATCAGATCAGTTGAAAGAGGGTATTCATTGGAGGAGGAATTGGATTCCATGCTGAAAAGCTCAAAGACCATAGAAGCCCCCTGGTTGGGAAGGGCGTAAAAGTTTCTCTGGCGGTCAGACGCCAATTTGGAAAGGGACGCAAAGGCCACGATGGGTTCGAAACTGCCGAAGAGTAACGACAGCTTGCTCTCAGCACCGTCTGTGCGGTAATTCGTCTCAAAGGCACTGACAACGAACTTCGCTAGCGTTCTACCGGCCACAGTAAGGATCTCGCGATCGTCAATACTACCTCTTCCGCGTGCCTCAGTGTTGCCATTTGCCGCGGACACCCATTTATCCGCAAGATAGCGTGCGTGGTTGACGTCGTGTAGCGAAATTACGCTCTGGGCAGTCGAATTGTGAATATGTTGATAGTTGAGATATTCATAAATAGGGAATGCATTGAGAAAATTGACGTCCTCCCTTGCAAACACGCCCTGAAGAGCACGGGAATAGATATCAGAATAGAACGAGGCACTTTGTGCATCTATAGAATGGAACTCGTCGCTGGCGAGCCACTGCAAAAGCACAGCAGCGTAAGCTTCGCAGTTGACCTGGCCGGCAATGTAAACACTGCCCGGTTCCCTAAAGCTCAGTGTGACGATTTGCGGATACTGATATCCATTGAGCGGGAAGTCCACAACGGTCCCATTCACCATGTCTGCTAGGTCCGGACTTGTGGTGTTACCAGACGAGTTTGGCGCCGGCGGGTAGAATCCTTGCATGAACGCCTGAGCTGAAGCAACCGCGGGCTGGTCCGTCCTTGCGAGGATACTGATCTCATCCGGTACCAGCGTATGGGGTGATAAGCCTCCGATCTTCGTCCCAGCCTCGTCCAGATAACGACTTCGGAAGGCTGAGCCTACGCCTACCAATTGCTGGGCGCCCCATGGAGTTAATGTTTGGGAATAAGGCAGTGCACGAGGAGTGCGGTCGCCATAGAATGTGTAGACCACGGAACTCCAGATTTTCTCCTGGATGATATCTTGAGCTAGGGAGAGGGGAAAGAGGTAGATGGAGAGTGCGGTGTAAGGTGAGAAGAGCCGCATGATGATTGCAAAGCCGTTTCCACCACTTCACATTAGGCTATATTTCACACAAAGTCGGCAGCGTCTTTTCTTGACGGGGAGAATGATTTAACAGAGGTCAAGATCCTAATTATTGCTTGGTATATAGGTTCCGCTGCTAAAAATAACACAGTGCGAAGGGTCCGACCCAGCAGGAACATGGACCAGAACGAGAGGTGGTTTTACCATAGTCCATTATGGTTTCGACGATGTCATATATATAACCTTAACCTACCCGATAACATGAACGTATGACGAGGCTGAGCGATTCAAAGGGACCGGGATAGCGGGAGCTATATATAATTGTGCCAAATAAACTTTGAGGATCATCACACTTGGGATGGAAGCTGAGCATGAGGGCAGCAAAACGACTGGCTCTATCAACCTTGCCATGCAACCAACGTCGATGGGCTGCATTTCGCCAAGTCCTGATGGCATTGTAATTTTTCAGTACATACACAAGCATACAACTTGCTTTTTCCTCCTCAGCCATGTTTACCACGCAGCAGGGAGTTGTCACTTGGGAATTGGCTTTGGAAATAGTTTCCAAGGTTTCCGGTGGAAGTCAAAAAGGTTCCAAGGTTGATAGCTGAAGGTTTCCTAATACATCAGCTGTTTAGTTGCGTTGCCAGGGAGTCAGGTGGAGTGGTATAATAAGTTCCGACATGGCAAGCCCATCATCACATTGATTCAGCCTTGTCTTTAGGCCAGCCAATCCCTCAACATGCGGGGTAGAGTGCGGGTCGTAGTTCGGGGATATTCTATTTTCCCAGGCGGAGATTGTCTAGGGGTAGTTATTCGATTGCCAGAATTGAATCTCAAGACGCGCTGGCTCTATAATGTTATTGCTGGTGAAGCGGTAACTAGTAGTTAGCCTTCACTGCCTCTATGATAAGCCTTTAAGGAGTTGAACCTTGGAAGTTGATATCGCCTCCAAGGGCTGGGTTGAACAGCTTCCGCATTCAGTCGCAATATAGGGCAACGTGTCAGAAAGCCCTAAGTGGCCGAATGAGATGGGCTATTCCTATTCTGAACTAGCTTTGCTGACATAACCAGGCAAATCTCCATGCTCGATTGCTGGGACAATGGAGAACTCTCAGCTTCAATTGCGAGAATTGTGATAATTCAACTCTTTCAAACAAAATAGTGAATTTGTCAGTCCTAGTAGCATGCAGTGTTGAAGGCTAAGCCGTGCTGTGATGCTCCTCTGAGGCTGTTTCTGTTGCCTGCTGGTTCTACGTCAAGGAAAATTGCCTGTCACAAGAGCCCCGAAGCCCTACTTTTGCGCCCTATCCCTAAACCCTCATTTCTTCTCCTGGAAGTCCTCCTGGACGATCGTGCATACACGCCGCCGCGCCTATCATGGTCAACCCTCGAGCTGCAGACAACCCAACTGACGCTACCTTGGAGGATGCTCAGCAACAATCCTCTGTCTCTACTACTGTAGACAACAATGGTGGGTTTCCAATTCGATCTCTAGTGTTCTTTGGGCTCTGAGCTTTTTTTTTACCCTCGTTATCTCTCTGCGTCTTATCTTGCTGCCCAGGGTTGCCAGCTCCATTCTCATGAAGCTATAGCTTGCTGTTGGCCTGGTTATAAAGTACTGTGAATGAATAGCTGTGTTCTAACCCACTATTCTTCACTTTCATAGGATCCTCAAAGGTAACACACGGACTGGAAGAGAACGATGAATCCAACAACGCCTCTGCCCATGTCGCAAAGAAACGGCGGACTGGCTCCGTCGGCGATACGGTTCTGGAACCATCCAGCATGACGGAGCAGCCGCTGCCCAAAGAGAATTTGGGGCAGGAAGTCCAAAATGCTGCAGAGCAGTCCTTGACACTTCCCACTTCGCCTGCCGCCAAACTTGAACCCAACGGTAGCCCTGACGCTCTTGAGGAAAAGAAAACAAGCGGTCCTTCCACTGCAATTCAAGGAGCTGCTGCTTCTGCATTTGGGCAAGACCAGCTGGGACCAGACGTTGCTGAGGTCATTTCAAATATCATGAGTTATTCAGAGCGAGTGGAGGAACAGTACAACCTCAGTCAGCAGCTTAAGGACTCCGGAGGGTCGCAGCCCTTGGTGTTCATCAAGGCGAACTCGCAGCTGATGACCCAGAGCCTGCCGATATTAGACAATTTGGTATGTCGCTGCTGATGGTTTGCCAGTTTTGAAGTTCTACATGCTAATTGAATTTCCAGTCTACCCAAATTCTTACTTTGCTTGCCCAATCGTCCTACCAAGACCTGACTTCAATTGTGTCCGAACCCACCTCCGAGAGCGGACAAGCCTACTCAACCATGAGATCCCTATTCGACCATACAAAAAATGTATATACGTCCAAAGGATCTTTTCTATCGCCACGTGAACTCGATCTCACCGAACCAAGCCAGGTGGATATCATCAGGAAGGCCAATATGGCATCGTTTGTTTCAAGCATTTTCGGTAGCCAGGAGATTGGTTTTTCTGAACTCGACCAACACTTCCTGGAAATATTTGTGCCCGAGGGAAGTCGATTGCTGAAAGTACAAGGTGCACTCTTCCTGGAGCTCAAAACTCAGGCGTACATCGCAGCGATGAACTCTGGGAAACGCTCACGAACCGAACTTTTGTACGAATTGTTTCCCGATGATCTCGAAGAACGATTGCTTTCCCGAAGGCCCGGTACAAAACAACTCGCACCAAGTGAGACAGACTTCGTAAAACGCGCTTACTCGCGACGTGACATCCTCCTCAACGAAGTGAACAACCCAGAGGCTGCTGCGGCACTGCCGGAAAAGTATCGCTGGGAGGATTTCTTAAGGGATCTAAGCTCGTATGTGAGCAAGAATTTCGAGGCTATTAGCCATCAGCAGGTACGGCATCATATAACTTCCATCCCTCATTCTATGTATTGGAGTATTTAACTGACGTATACTCTTCGACAGACCAAAAAACCGAGTAAAGGCCGGCCATCGACGAATGGAGAGGCGCAAGAATCTCGCAGCGCTCCTCTCGAAGGGCAATTTTCTGTCGTCCCCAACCCACCTGAGGCCGCCCAGGTTTCCCGTAGTGCCGCCCACAGCGACCTCGTCGCAA